>CM046665.1:30461683-30626683 GCA_025594165.1 Tamias sibiricus
ACACACACACACACACAGAGTTAAAGAAATGTAAATGGTAAAACCCTGATTTGATCACTACATGTTATGTATCTACATCAAATTATAGCATATCCCATAAATAAGGTGTATAAATAACATGTGAACTAAAAATAAATAAATACACCATAATGAAAAATTATGTGAGGGAGCTCCTAACACTACTATACAATAATACAGCTGAGAAAAGGAGCATCCCAAAAGCTGTTCTTTGAAGTAAAAGGGAAGGGTGCAGGACCCAATAACCAATCAGCTATGCTTGACCCACCACTAGTAAAACTGCAACCAGTTCCACTCAGTACTTGAAGAAGAATCCTGTTCAATATAATGCCAGTTTTCTGGTTACAGGGTTTTGCCCACCTCTCAAATTCTCTACAGACCTCTAGCTCCAAAGGGAGCTGCAAGAATAACTTCTGCTGCACTTGACAGGCTGTGGAAAGTAAAGGACAGATTCACCTCTGCATAAACAGGAGAAAGCAACCAAAAAGCCGCAATATAACTCCCATTTCTATTTTTGAATCTCACTTGAATGCATGTAATGTTAACTTGTAAAATCAAATCTGCATTCAGAATTACTAGATGCTCATCTAGATGATTTTTGTTTTCCAGCCTCTGCAGTAAAAGGAGAAAGCACCAGACCAAACAAATCCTAAAAGAAAATGCAATGTAAACTCACAGCCTGTTCCCTGCTTCCTTCTTCCCCTCCCTCTTTCAAATCATAAAATTTTGTTCTTATTGTTGATAAATCCTCCTCAGAAGTAGTGTTATTTCAGGAGCAGAGAATGGAATGTGAAATTGGGATAAACAGATTTGATCTCTCATTGGAGGTGTTATTCATTCTTTCTTTTAAATCTTTTGTCTCTGTTTGAATACATTAAAAATGCCGTTGTTTACCTTTTTCTTTCCAATCTTTGAGCTAATATATTTAGTATGACCTCTATGGGTGAGGACTTGTCACCAATCCAGTTATGTAGAGAAGCATTTGCAGTTTAAAATGACCCCCTTGCCATTCTTCCATTAAAAAAAAAAAAAAAAAAAAAAAAAAATTCTCTCAAAGTACAAAATCATTATTGTGAAGGAGATCCAGTCAGCTTAGATCCAGGAGCTCTGCAGAATGTGAACTGAGGAGTATGTGGAAAGAGAGGACACTTCAAGTAAAAGGTGTTTAATGATGAGTGGCAGAAGGAATGCATAATGAAATGTGACTTTGTATTACAATGACGGATCCCTTCTCGACCTTTTGGCTAAGATCAAGTGTAGTATTACAATGACAGACTAAGAAAACTTTCTATTATTTCTGTCACTGGTCTAGTTATTTCTCAGCTCTCAACACAGTGTCTGTCCACAATTAGTATTTAATGAGCTAAGTTAAATAATGTCTACATGAATGACCATTGACATCGGGAACGCATTTGTTCTACTTGCTGGTGGAGTATAGGTGAGATCTTCTTGCCTTTGAAATTTAAGGATAGAATAATAAACACTTCATGGGTGCTCTGACTAATTTGTTCTCAGGATCTTTAAAAATGACTGCCACCCTGAAGTTGAGGTGTGCAGTAATCACTTGTTCAGGTAAATATTGCTTAAAGTCAAAAATAAAAAAAAAAATTAAAAATGTAAACAACACACCCAACTACTCACGGATAGGTGAAAGTGAACAAAAATTGGAAATAGCTGATTTTTTTTTAAACATTTATTTATTTGTTTGTTTTAGTTGTACATACTGCCTTTATTTTTTACGTGGTGCTGACGATCGAACCCTGGCCACACACATGCGAGGTGAGCACTTACCACTGAGCCACAACCCCAGCCCCAATAGCTGATGTTTTAACTTTGGTATTGATTATAATAATGTGCAATGTATAGAAACCACATTAAGATAGCTTTCAAAAAATTGACATATTAATTTATGTTCTGTAATCTGTAGCAGTGAATGAGTAATACAAATTAAAATGCAAAAAACAATCCAGGAATGTATTCCTCTAAAAACTTGAAAGCTATGTTACTTTGGTTCTATAAAACCAGAATTACAAAATACAGAAAGCACACTGCAAAAACTGCTCTATCTGCCTGATGAAAATCAGTCTAATTTCTCTGAGTTTTTTATTTTCCTCTGGGTAGTTCAATCATTAGTAGATCTTATCTTTGTCTATGTTAGGTACTGCTGATACTTGTGACAGTAAAGTTTATGTTTAAATGAGCATAAACAATCCATTCTAAATCATTCTCCAAATTTCCATTAGAAATAATCAGAAAGTTAGAAGCAGAAGTCAAATGTTACTAATAGAAAATGTAAAGGAAGAAAATGTCAGTACATTTTGTGAAGGATTTTATAAATAAACCAAGCATGAAATGAAAACAATAATGGAGCTGACAATGTCATTCTGAAAGAAGTAGATGATAATGTGGCTGGCTCTAAAACACTATACAAAGTGATTTTTCCTTGTATTATTTCAAGCTTTCCATACAAAAGAGAAAATCAAAGTGAGTAGAATTAAAATTTTAATTATTATATCCTCAAATTTTCTGATGGAAAGATTTTATATCAACATACTGAGTTAAAAATAGGACTTTCCTTGCCTTAATAAAGCAAGTCATCAAAGTTTTTAAAATTGTTTTTATATATGAATCCCTCTTGGTGAGTACACTGCCAGAATTCTTAACTTGGAATTCATGTGCCTTATATGAGCTCCTTGGAATCCTGAAATTGGTTGGAATGATTGATGTACATATATTTAAGACAGAGGATATGACTTCCATTGATTGTTAAATGTATCAATATATCTGTATTAGTCAAGGTTGTCCTGCAATATATAACCAACAGGGTATTTGTGTGTGTGTTTGTGTGTGTGTGTGTGTGTGTGTGTGTGTGTGTGTGTGTAAGGATTTAGCATGAGAAATTGGTGCATGTGATTATGGAAGCTGAGAAGACCCACAATTAGTTTCTGCCAGCTAGAGACTCAGAAAATTCAATGTGAGCAATTCCAGTCCAAGTCCAAGACCCCGACTAACCACAGGGATGATCCCAGTTCAAGGTTAAAACATGTATGTCCCAGCTCAGTATTCAGGCAGAGAGAAACAATTTAAGCTTCTGCACTTCTGTTTTTATTGATGCCCTTCATCAGATTGGATAATGCTCATGCACATTCAAGAGGACGACCAGTTTTACGAAGTTCACCAAATCATATGGTGATCTCTTCTGGAAAAGCCTTATGACTCACCCAGAATAATGGTTAGCCAATACCAGTACATCCTTTTTTCCAATCGGGTTGATACAAAAAAGGAATGTGTATGATGCATGCACGACACACTGAGTCACTGGGTCACTGGATGTTCATTCACCTATACATACTTCTCTGAATACTGAGTCATTTGATCTATTTTCTTTTAATCAGCAAAAGTCTGGTTGTAAGTGTGGCAGTAAAATCTTTCTATTTTATTTTATTACTGAGTTTTTCAGCTGAGGCTGGCTTTGAAATTCAGCCTCCCAAATGGATTTTGGGCCCTTCAGTAAATCTTTCTGTCCTAATTACATTTTCAGGTCCTAATTATTCAGGCCATTCATTATTCTTTCAGTTACTTTCTTGGTTTTAGCTACTATTTTTTTTTATACTGTTGAATCTTCTCTGTTTATCTCAACCTCAATCTCAATCCCAATCTCTGATCACTGTCCGGTGCTTCAAAACCAAAGTGTAACTACATTTCATATGTCTTTGGTGGTGTTTCTAAACAACTTATTAACATTTTCCCACTCAAATTCTGTGACTACTTAATTCCCTATAACAATGTCATAATCCAGCCAATTTCTCAAGGTCAGCACCAAATCAGGTTGTTTATATCTTCCTCTTCTTTTACTGTGCAAAATCTTCTTGTTTTTTGTTTTTTGGTTTTTTTTTTTTTTTTTTTTTTTTTTTTTTTTTTTTTTTTTTTTTGGTACCAGGGATTGAACTCAGGGGCACTCGACCACTGGGCCACATCCCCAGCCCTTTTTTTGTATTTTTATTAGAGACAGGGTCTCACTGAGTTGCTAAGTGCCTCGCCATTGCTGAGGCTGGCTTTGAACTCGCGATCCTCCTGCTTCAGCCTCCCAAGTACTGGGATTACAGGCATGCGCCACCACGCCTGGCTGCAAAATCTTCTTAACTGTGCTAAATAAATACCTCTTGGATCTCCTCTCTTCATGCCATCAATATGTAACTTTAATCTCTTGTCAAGGCTAAAATAAGTATATTTCTCCTAAATTTTTTCTCTCCTAAATCTACTAAATTTCTTTTCTATTATCACCATAATTAACTTCCAAAAAAGCAGATTTTCTGATCAAACATTTTCCAGCTGTCTTCCACTCATATTTATACACACAGATATGCATATACCTGTCTATTTTATTAGATAATATTATTCAATGTTTCATTCACCTTTTTATTGACTCACCAGGCACAGCTCACAATTATATATAAAAAGTATTACAGCAGGGATGGCTTTCTGCCAAAATTTATGCTTCTTCCTCCATATTATTGAGTTGCTGCTGCTCAAGTGTGGGCCACATTTTTTTACCTCCCCTATAATTCATATAACTAGTTCTCAATAGTAACATTTTAGCAAAACTTATCTATGACTTCCATTAAAAGGTTTTTTTTTTTTTTTTTTTTTACAATTTTGTGTTTTATACTCTCCCTTATCCACCAGGGCCTGAACACACAGAATCACAAGGTTTTGGAAGGTGAAGCTAAACGAGGTAGAAATCTGAATCCCTGAAGTACAACTGGAGATGATTGTGCCCCTTGACAGAAAGACCCTCAGTGGAGAACAGGAGTGAGAATGACATGATGGTCCTATGTGTATTGATATTTGTTTGCAGTGGTATTGTAAGCCAGTTACCCCAACTAGGTAGATAAGTAGGCAGTCAGTAAAGTGATTTTAAATGAATGTTTATAATGTTCCTCCTTATTTTATGCATTTGTTCAAGAGTAAAGGCAACAAGAAAGTAGGTATCCCTCTCTTACATTTCCCCAAATGTGATACAATATACTGATCTGGGATTTCTTCAAATGAAGAAAAAAAAATCATAAAATATTCATTTAGAACAGACAATATTTTCATCTTTATAAAAATTTTCATTTTAGTAGCTTTCTCACTTCAACACAAAATTGAAAGTATTGTTTTGCTCAAGAAAGTAAAAAAAAAGAACAATACAAATAATTAAAGAGAGCATAGAATATGTTGACAACTAATTAGGGCAATGAAAGCATTTGGATGAGGGCCCAGCTAAAACTATCCAAGAAAAATACTTTAAGCTTTCTCAGTACCCACATTATGCACATAGCTTCTTCTTGTAAATCTGTGAAAGTATCTTAGGATTGTTTATTTTACCTAATTTATATGTCAATGATTTTTCCCATTTTTGCATAGTCAGTCAATTTATTTGTATAAAATTGAATTAAGTTGGAAAAGAAAATCCAATCAAGAAGTTTCCCCTCCAGCACTATTCCATCTTTCCTATAATGAATTAGAAAATTGTGAGATGAATTTATATATAAATGTGTGTGTGTGTGTGTGTGTGTGTGTGTGTGTGTGTGGTGCCAAATGTATAATGTGGAGATCTGTTTAGAATTGAATTCTATAAAGCTATACTATTGAGTCTTGGTGAACGTAAGGTAATACATGGTCAGAATTCAGTAATTACTCATATTTGTCTATCTTGCTCTCATGAGCATGCAATGTTATTAACATCGATCAAACACATTTGTGTCTTTCCACAATGTCAGAATTTATTGAATAACAATAAATTCGCAGGCTGCACCACTTTCAGTCAGTGGCAGCTCACTGAATACTTTGGGTCATCTGATAGTCATAATCCAGGCAAGCACAGGTTCTTTTATTCAAATCTTCAAATTTCTAACATCTGTAACATTCAAGTCACACATACTTCACACAATAATATATAAATAGGTCACAGAAAGACTAAGAACGAGTTAAAGCAGCCTCAGGGTTACAAAATGTGACAAGAGCATAGGTGGAGAGAGAGATGAAGGCAAAGCCAGTCATTGTAGGTTGTCAGATCAGGAGTTTAAGGAAACAGTTTTGCAGTTATCAACACAGAGGGTCCAGATGGATGGCAGTTTCGGTCTCAGAATGTTAGATTGACGTGTCAGCTTGGAGTGGTATGTGCATGGTCATCACAGACAGAAGAAACTGCAATTTGCTGAAGTCCGATGGGAATAGGAAATCAGAGGTTTGTCCTGGGCAAGGCTTGTGATAAGTGACCAGGTGATGGGGTCAAGGTGCTGCCATGTCCATTCTTGGAGTGTCCCTGCCTTTATGGGTGTCAAGCGAGGAGGTTGCAATCATTCCGTGCTCTGCTATGTTCAATAAACTCATGAAGCTGGTTTATCTGTCATGAGTGAGATATGCCCAAGCATCTATGTACTTCTGGTTAATTTGATAAGTTCATGGGTGGTCATTCTTATTAGCATGATTCATTTATTTATCAGTTTTTGCCAAGCAGATGGTTTTGGTTTTGCCAAGCAGATGGTTGTTTACTTGTAAAACCAACCTGTGGAATCATTCCACCTCCACCTCAAATTCAAAATGGAGTCCCTTATGGCAAACTACTTCCTTTTACAATGGAGTAACAAAGGCTTAGGCACTGCCTGAAAACTGCTGTTCTATACATCAAAGAGCAGTTCAGAGCAGGGCACAGCCTTCTATCCATACTTGCTCTCTGCAGAAAGGATATTTTGTTTTCTGCTTGATCCTTGATACCCGAAAGTGCAGTCCATAGACCAACTTTACCAATGTTATGTGGAACTTGTTGTAAATCCAGAATCCCTATTCCCAACCCAAGTTAGTTTGTAAGCATATTAAAATTTGAAAAGCACTGCTCTAGGTGATGAAGGGAAGGAGCAGTGGCTTGATGAGCATTCCTAAGGTATTTCACTACTCTGAAAAAATTTTACTTTATTCTAAAAAAATATTTAAGTTAGGATTTTTCATGAATAATGTTATCATGTGCCCCATTAGCCCTTGAGCATTAAAGTTCAGGGGACTAAGCGGGATTTTTTTTTTTTTTTTTGTATAGCTTTTATATTGATTAAGATGTTTCCATCTGAAAATAATAGAATGTCACACTGCCACAATTCTTAAATCATAAAGAAACCCGGCTAGGATGGGGCAGGCCCATGCTGACAAATTTCCTTCCTGGGTAGCTTCCTCTAGAAGTTAGTAAAAGAAATCAATAGCAGTGACAGATTTTGTCCATGGTAAAATCATGTCCAAAGAAATAGAAATGGTCTTTTCTTGTGACCAACATTTAAACAGAAGGGAATTTTCCCCCAGAATTCCCCAGCAAATTTCTTTTGCATCTCATTATTTGAATGAGGTAATATGAGGTAATATGCTTTCCCACCCCAGGAATCACTACACTAGGAATGTGCTGAAATTTCGAATGCCCAGGAGATGAAGTGCCCTAATTGGCCTGTTGTTTGGGTCAGTACCACCAACAGTTTGTCAGGTTGCTAATCTGAAAGGAGGAGGAGGAGGAGGTGAACATGGAGAAGCCAATCATAATGCTTACCCAGTTCTACATTTATTTTATTAGACTGTTACAAACATGTCTCTTTCTTCACATTTTTATCCCTGTACTCAAACTGCCACATGACTTTCTGACACTTCTAATATAAGGAACTTAATCTCAGGACACGTGTCCTCACTGTCCCCATCATGTCTAAGGCTCTACTCCTGGTTCTTTGGAGGGATGAATCTGTCATTGCTTTGATCTGATTGTTTTGCAGTGTTTTGGTTTCTCAGCATAACTGCAATGTAAGAGTCCACCAAGGGCATCCAGTCTCTGACAACCTCTGTGGCTAAAATTCCTATCAACTGTATTCCCTCGGCAGAAGCATGGTCTGATAGAGCAGAGCCAGATGTTAAATAAGCTGAGGCCATTTTTTAATACACATGGTAAAATGAAAGGGTGTTCTGTTGCCTCTGTCAAGTTAGATGATCAACTCAAATGTGTTTCCTCCAGTTATTGAAAGATACTTCCTGTTGAATGATCCCCAAACAACCTAATCATCACATCTTTTCTTCTTTTTTACGCATGAATCTCTGGCGTGTGGAAATGAAATCAGATAATTCAACTGTCATTCCAGATTGCCCTTAAATCTCTAGAACATTCTACAGCCAAGAAAAAGTCAAGGTATCAGAACTGTGATAGTGTCATTTTTGTTTGTTTATTTTATTTTATTTTTTTTTTACTTTAGAGAATTTTCTTTGTTTACATAAGCAACTGGCATATGATGGGCCTTTAAAATACTTTTTTTTTAAATAGAAGAATTCTAGTCTTGATAAAACCAGCTGAAACTAACATATGTTTTTTAAAGAGTCTGTGAATTTTGCCTGATTAATAATTACCATTGTTCAAGCTTTCAAATATGATTAGAAGCTAGTAGTAGCTTAGTGAAAAATTTTTATGGTATGTGTCTATCTTCTTGGCACTAAAAATACGTTTTATCTGTTTTTATGGATTAAAATTATCATGAGATTAAACAAAGTCTAAACAATAAGTGGACATATTAGTTTTAAAGAAGCAAGAATTTTTTTTTTTTTTTTTTGTACTGGTGATTGAACCCCAAGGCATTTTACCATGGACCTAAGTCCCTATTCCTTTTTTTAATTTTTATTTTGAGACAAGATTTCACTAAGTTTCTGAGGGTCTGGCTAAGATGCTGAGTGAGGCTGGCTTTGAATTTATGATCTTCCCATTTCAACCTCTAGAGTCCCTGGGATTACAAGTATGCACCACCCCTCCCAGCACAAGTTGATTTTCACTGAAATTTGCAGGATGGGTCTATAGAGACAGCTTATAAGTGATGACTATGCATCACATATGTGTCTATCATATTTAATATGCAAAAGAGAAATATCTAATAAATTCAAGATATCCACACTGTTTCAAAATACCTGCAACACATCCCCCCCTTTGAGGTGTGATCATTTCCTCCATTCTCCAGAAACTCCCCTGACTTTGCCATGTTGTCCTCTTGGGAAGATCCTCCAGCTACACAAGTCCAGAGCAATATTTCATTACTTCTATTTCCACAGTTCTTATTGATTGGATTTTGTCTCTAATAGTTTTGTGAATATCAATCTCATTTTTAAAATAAAACTTCAATTCTCAAGGGCATGATAAAATCAGCACACTGCTTTATGTCTACCCAATTCTACATTCATTTTATTAGACTTTTAATAACCATGCCTCTCCCCTCTCGTTTTCATTCCTGTAGTCACATTGCCACATGACCTTCTCACATTTCTCATAAAAATAGCTGCTTAAACTTGAGGACATTTGTCCCCACTGTCTTCACTGTCCCCATTATGAGTAAATATCTATTTCAGGCTCTTTGGAGGAATACTGTTGGAGCATAGAAATACCTAATGAAAACTAATTGGTTGAAAAAAAAATCACCAAAATGTCCACTTTCTTTCATCCCTAAATTAATGTGACATTTAGAAACATTGTAAAATTGTTATGGTGTCAAGTCATCTGTTCAGCCTTAGCCATAACTTCCATTTTCTCAGCTTCACCTCTCATTGTAAATTAGGTAATTGGTGCAATGATGGTGAATCTTTTCTATATCTTTGTGTTATGTTGTTATCATTATGCTTATTCTAGTGTCTAATCCATCAGTAGTGATAGTTTTATACCAACACCTTTGACTTTTTCATAGCAAAAGTAAACGTATAAGGGACAAGAAAATCAAGAAAATTATATTTCAAAATATGAAAGTATAAATAAAGCTCCAGTATATCCCATTTTGTTATTCCATGCCGATTACATAGCAAAACAATCTCCCTTGAAAAATCAAAGTTACATAAAATAAAATGATTAAAAACAAATAGTTAACACAGAAAATTTCCTTATTTCTAAAAAGGAAGCATAAAATATTAAGCACAAGGAAGGATTGGAATCACCAAGGTTTTGTTCCTTGAGCCTTGGTCTAGAAGACATCAGTAAAATAGCTACGAAAAATTCAGAGTTCACATAGGATGAAATGTGGAACTGAAATCTCTTTTTGTGTGTGTGCATTTACTTAGCATGTTAGTATATTGTGGGTTCTGAGATACAAACAGAAAGGAAACTCCCCAGAATATTTTTAAAACTGTGAAATAAAATTTTCAAATTCATTCAAGATCCAAGGAATAAATAGTTGCATGAATAACTATTAACTAGTAGAGGTATTTTGAGGGCCATCAACAGGGAAAATGTTAAAGTGGGTAAAAAGGATTTGTATTGAAAATTGAGGGAGTTGATTTCTAGTCTTGGGTAAGTGGCTCTAGAGCTTTGGAATCCATGTAATTATAGAAAGATATACTAGGTGCATTTAGTATTTATTAAAATGGAATCAAAATGTAATTCATCTTTGAATACAAATATATGATGCTGATATTTCTGTTTGGATTCTCTCAGTTTCATTAACACCAAACCCAGGTCAAACTCTTAGAACTGAGCCATGATGACAATCATGTTACCAGGTCAGAACCCAGTTTTCCCCCTGTCTTTACTTTATCTTCTACTTTATCTTTCACAATGGAGGAGTCATTTCATGGTCTCAAAATGGTTTCTCCAGGTACCTGAATACATGATTTCCTCTTTTATTTTCTAAAATCATGCAGACTATATTTATTCCAAAGCATCAAATAAATTCTGGAATATATTCCAATTAAATTAAGTCATATACCCTACATAAACTCATCACATTGTCCAGAGAACAAGATGCATGCTACAGTCATCCTAGGTCATGTGCTCTACACCTGGGAGCAGGAAGGTAATTAGCTTTCCCCAAGTTATATGGACCTTCCACTGGCAAATGGAATTTTAAATAATGGGGAAAAACTGATAAAGATACACATGCAGCAAAAGAAATTATCCTTTTCATTTAAAGGAGAATGCTGAGAAGACAAAATTTATGAACTTATAAATTTGTAAAATGCTAAAGCTTGAAAATAGAAGAGAAAAACCAACCCAGTGAGTTCAACAGAAATGTTAAAAACATACATGTCTAGACGCTGCTACTAAGGATGTCCTTTTTAAAATGCAATCCTTCCTTTGTAAGTTAATAAAACTACTCTTTCATTAAAAAAAATCTGTGATTTCTGGATGGCATCAGAATGCGTATGAAAACTGGGTAATTACTAGTGTTCATCCAAACTTTAGTTTGGGCCACAATTTCAGAGAGTGAATTACACAAGCACCAAATGGAATGTTATCAACTACATTTTTTCACATCCTTAGAAAATACTTTTATTTTAACAATGAAATTTTAGTACATTTTCTTAGATTTGGGGCAGCCATTTATTAACCATGACTATCAATAATGCATTAAACAATTATGCAATCCTTTGAACTGAGATGTTAGCACCAGGGACTAAAAGTTCAGTAATAAGGGAACTTAATTTTCTTGAATTCAAATAATGTAACACATTTATAAATGTATTGAGACCACATAAAATGTTATAAGATATACATTGCATTTTGCTTAAAACACAATAAAAATAATAATTGTGCTTACTTATGTACTTTGTAATTCTTATTGGAAGAAGTTAACAGTATGAGTTTTAGAAAATTAGAAATTGCTCTGAAAATTTATACCCTTAAAACTCATGGGGAAAAAAGATCCCTCTATCCTTTTCTTACCAGCAGGTGCAAGCTAGAGATAGTCCCAGGTAGGGCTGGGGAACCTGGCTCAACTACTTAAGGACAACTGATACGTGTCAACCTTAAGTCCAGTGCTGTCCACATCTGGCATTTAGCTTGCCTTTCTTTCAATCATAATGCAAATTTGTGCCCTTCTTATTTACAAATTCTCAAAGTAATTACTACTTCAAAACCTACAGTTATACACTTTTATGTATTTATTTGATAGTTTTAATTGGCATGTAAAAATTATATACATTGATGGGTACCATGTGATGTTTCAATACATGTATACATTGTGTAATGTATAAATCAGGAAAAAGATATATATCTCCTCAAACACTTATGATTTTGTGGCAAATATACTAAAAACATTACTTCTAACTCTTTTGAAATATCTGTGCTTTATCATTATCTATAGTAAACCGATTATACAATAGAACACAATCATTCTTTACCGTGTTTGTTTCTTGTCATCCTGGATATGTAAGGTCCCAGGAGATCCTTTGTTTTAAATATTCTAGTCCTGTTTATTCTTGATCCCTTTATGACTCAGCTCTGGTCTATGCCAGTGTGAGACTTTTTCAAATACTTGTGAAGCTTTCTTCTGAAATGAAATACCATGATAGCCATCATCATAAAAGCTATGTTAGAAGATCCTTGTATCTTGTAAACTGCAATGAACATAAACCTGTTTTCAACTTGCCCCATTCACACCAGTGATGGTTTGGAGTGCTGCTTACCATCTTTACCCAAACAAACAGCAATTTGCTAAACAGACTGTGGATTCACCACTGTGTTAAGTGCAATAATATAAGAGAAGAAATGGGAATGTTCTTTTCAGAGTCTGAACCATGGGATGACAATGCCACAAAGTGAAAATATGGCAAACAGTATAAACAGTAAAAATGCTAAATTGTGCAATTTGGAAGAGCTACAGGTACACCAGGCTATAACAGTCAGGAAAAACTTCATAAGAATAAAGACTGACTTTACTTGTGCTATTACGCACAACCGCAGAATAATGATTTCCCTACTGTTGGCTTTCCTTGTCACTTCTTTGTCATTATTTTGCATTTCTACATTATTTAACAAAGTGATAAACACATGAAAAATATTCAGTGAATGATTATAGCATTGATAGAGAACTTGAGCGCCTGATGTATGTGTCGATTTGAGGGTTGGCAATTTCCCTACAAACAAAATAATTGTTCATCTTCTCATATCTCCAGTAGTCAATGAAATGTGTGGTAACTGACAGTGTTTTCATTCTGCAGTCTAACAATAATCATGATACATTTCACCTATATTTCTGCAAACTCTAATGCAATTTCAGTAAAAATAAAAACCATAAGCACCAATGATTAATTAAGAAGGTAGAAGCAACACTATTTACAAAATTTCTTTTTAACTCCAGATAGAAATTCTGAATATCTTAATAATTCAAAAGTCTTTCTTCATAGAAATATTTTTCTACATGGAAGATTCCGATCAACATTAACAAGTAGACTCTCTGTCACTTTGGCATGCTGAAAAGAGGATGAAGAGACATCTTCTTTACAACAAAAAAGGATATGCATCCTTCCTGCGTTGTTAGTGTGATGGAAATACGTGTAGAACCTCTGTTTGTGTAGCAACCTTAACATATTTCAATGTTATCCAGAATTGCATGATCCTTCAACACTGTGATAAGCCCATCCTGTTTGGGCATATGAACAATGTTCAAGAAATGTCTAGCATAAATCAATGGAGAATGCACTAAACAGTAACACAATAGGTAAACTAGTCATTTAAATTCCCTGGAATGGTTCTCAGTCAATTGTCCATCATTCACTGTTCTTTGCAGTTTAAGTGAAAAATATTATAGTAAACATCTTCTTTCCAAAGAATATCAATTTTCCTTTACAAACATATTTTATTAAAAATAGAGCAATAGTTCATGATATATGAATAATAAAAAATATGCTATCATATTTACTCTTCCTTCTGTCTTTCTTCTATATATGGATCTGAGAATAGTTTGCATGAAAATAAGAGGAGACTAAAATTATCATGCATCACAATTTTCTGAGAGTACTATTTGGTTTTTAGATTTAGATTTGTCAGCAATAAGCAGAGGGAGTAGGTGGAAACAAATGTGTAATTTTCTATACCACTTTAGCACAGAATTATGTTGTTCTTGAACTCAGTTGCTTCATGTTATTGGGATTTCAAAACTAGTTGTTTAATTAACGCTTCAAATTCTACATTTACAAAAGTTAGCTTTATAGGAGGAATGTGGCTTTTGTTTCCTCCTAAACAGAGTTTTCAAACTGAACATAAATCAGAATGGTTCAGTTTAAGAAAGAGGTATCTGGGTCTCTAGCCCTTGTTTTGTTCTTACATCACCTTTTCTGATATTTCCAGGAATTGGGTTACATTGCTTGACAGCACTAAATGAAAGTGACAATAAAAATTGAAATGAGAAGGTCACAGCTTGTAATGCACTCTTCCATTCGGAGTCAGGCTTGATTCCTTTTGCTATTTGTAAAGTTTTTCCTGCATATAATCTTCTGAGATCCAACCAGCTGAACTTTCAATATTTGCTGATATTTTAGAAGCAGCTTTTTGTGGAGATTTTCCCCTACACTAGCAGGCCAAGAAATTTACTTTCTTTATTGTATAAAGAAAAAACAAAGGAAAAAAAAAAAAATTGCTTCAAATTTGGCTGAAACATTCTATTGGGTGGTTAAAACTTCAGACAAAAGTTAGTGATCAGTGATCAAGTATCTTGTGATTTTCAATTCTATTATTTCTATCTTCCACTGGAAAGCAGTTTTGTAAAGTCTCATCCCAGCTATTAAAAAGTAAATTTATAAAATACTTTGGACAAACAGCAATAATAACTAGTATTAATACAAATATATGAAGCTTGCAAGTACTTTTGTAATCTATATTTTATATGAAAAGATAACTACCACAAAAATTTTGGTGTTATAGACATTCTTACTATCCCCATTAAAAATACCAAAGAAAAAGCTAAAAACTCAGAGTAAAATGTGACCAGGTCTACAAAACTACTAATTGGAGGAGCTGGGTAAAATGTTTTTTTGACTCCAAGTTTCCAGCTTTTTTCCATAATAGTCCAATCTGGAAGTCAACTTACTGATGTCAAGAATCTTTCTTAAAATGCAAATTCTAAGTCAATGGTTCAGCAGTTTATTTAGTACTATGTTCCTGTTTCTAAGTATATGCTAGATTATGTCTATAGTCTCTAAAACCCCCACACACAGAAATCAATTAATGAAGGACTCTTCTAAATGCAATTATACATATAACTACCAAAGCACTTATTTTAAAAGTGGGAGTTTTAGTTACAGATCATAAGGGCCCTCAGTCATTAAGATATTGACGATCATGTTGTACATAGATAGCATTTTCATATGAAAATATTCCTCACCATAACCCAATAAAAATCAGGAAGGCTTTCTCTGATTCCTTTGGTCTTTGCTGATATTTTCTGCTCTGAATTGGAAGGTAGGCATAATTCAGCAGTTAATTAAATGTTAATTAAATGCGGTCTTTGTTTTCTTGTGTGTGTTTTATAACCATTTCACACCTCTTTGACTAAATTGTAAGCATTTTGTAAAAAAAGATTCTCACACACTTTATTTTTTTTATTTTTTAATTCGTGGTACATATAAGGAGCTCAGTAAATGTGCACAATCTATCATATCACAATAAGAAAAGTTTCTTTAATGATTATGTTAGTCAGATTTTTGTTGCTATGAAAAAAAATTACCTGAAAAAAAATCAACTTAAAGGAGAAAAGATTTATTTTGGCTCACAGTTTTAGAGGTTTCAGTCCATGGATAGCTGGTACCATTGTTTCTGGAACTTTTGCAGTGAGGCCATGGCAGAACATCATGGCAGAAGGCCATGGCAGAGCCAAGCTGCGAGAACTGACTCTAAGGATCTCCAAATGTTGTCTTAGGGAGGAAAATTCTCGGAGGCAGAGTTAAGGCTTAGAGAGGGAAAGAAAGATTTTTCTTCTTAGCTTAGAGTAGAGTAGCTTAGAGTAAAGGAGAGCTTAGCTTTTCTTCTTAGCTTAGGTAGAGGAGAGTAAAAGAAAGATAGATTTTAGCTTAGAGAAAGACTAGAGCTTAGCTTTTCTCTTCTTGTCTTAGAGAGAGAGTGGAGATAGAGCTTAGCTTAGAGAAAGACTAGAGACTTAGAGAAAGAATAGAGAAAGGAGAAGAGGAACTAGGCCTTACTCTGACAGTCTCTGGAGAACTCTGGCCAGTCATTTCTCTGACTCTATCTGGTTTCTGTAATCCTACGTTCTGGCCGCTCTCCAAATATTCTCCGTTCTCCTAACTCCGGTTATACCTTCAGGTTTTCCTACATGCGATTTGGAACCCATGGCTTCCATTTCCTAATGGCTCCTTCCTATTTAGCTAGCTACAATCCCTTAATGGTTTAATCCAGTGATAAAATTCAGTGCCCTCATGATCAAAGCCCTCACCTCCCTAAATCCCTATCTCTCAGTATTGCCAGATTGGAGTCCAGGTCTTCAATACATGAGTCTTTTTTGTCAATTCTCACAAACATATGACAAAATATGGATTTTAATTGTTTTCCTTGTTATTTTTATGCTGTTCAATCTATAGCCATGTATATGCTATAAACATGTAATTCCCATCCTTCTGTGAAATTTTTTGACAAAAGATGCTATTAATGTGGAACTATAACTTAACATTAACTAGTTTCTTCTACCTAGAAGAGACAGGATATACTTGCAGAGAGAATTCTTAGACACACATAGGGCTTATTTCTTTGCAAGTTTTACTGTGGCTAAATTCAAAGGGAATGATGTCCAGCAAAGTGACTCTGCTTTTCCTTCATTGTTGATTCCTAAGCTGAATCAATTGGGATGCTTTTTGTTGTGATTTATTTGCAACAACTCAAACTGCTTTAAGCAATACATTGGTTTACTTATATTGTTGAAAAGTTCAGAAGTAGGGCTAATTTCAAATGTAGTTTGTTTAAGGCTCCTGTTCCTTTTGCCTACAATTTTCTTTTTCCCTACTTTAAGCATATAATTCATTTGAAAGCAGATTTAGGCCATTTTCTCAAAATTGCTATGCATTTTCAGGCATGACATACGCACACCATGATATTCTTCCCATCAAATATAAAGAGGTTTACACTGATTATGCCATCCTTCAACTGATACCTTTGCATGAAAAAATGTCATGCACTAGTTTCAGGGGGCAGGGGAGACCTCCTGATTACCATGTACAAATTAAAAATCAATAAAAACTGGGGATGATCCTAATTTATATGAATAAATGTTTGGAAGAAAACCACAATGACCTTCACAGAAACCCAAAAGGCTGATCATTTCCAGAGGTAGATCCTTCATCTAGTTTAATATAAGTAATTATTATTAACTTCAACACATAATGATATTTTTAATGTCCAAAAATAACTCAGAGGCAGGATCATACTGGAATTCAGCCTTCGGAATTTTAAAGCAAAAGCAGTTTAATAATGATGATGATGTTGATACGGGAGATAATCTCCCCAACAACAGTGATGTTATCAATACTAAGAATATTTTTAGAATTTAACTTCATATAAATATACCTGGTTTAAAAACAAAAGACACTATCTGGTAAAAAAAAATCTTTAACTGAATATTAATATCTTAAGCAATAAACTTTTACAGTAGTAAGTGAATCAAGAAATGTGCACACCTTAACATTTGAAGAAACCGAAGTTGAGTATGATTTCCTGACTTGCTGAACTGTATACAGAAAAAAAAAATGGAAACACAAGAACATTAACACAAATATTAAAATATAAGTCTCCTGTTAATATCAGACATAAAGAACATCTATAAAAAAAAAGCAAGGTCTAAAATACACACTCTAAAATATTTCAAGTTATGAAAAGAGAGCAAGAGAATAAAAATAATAAATACAGACTGAGTCACTTCTGTATATATTCTTAGATCACAAGTAGATCAGGTAGTACTTTACTTAGGAACCAGGGAATGAAGGCAGGCACCTATCAGCCCTTCCATTCAATGGAAGGCTGAAAAGTGAGGACTTGAAAAGACGTAAAAGAAGATACCTATCACCATTTGTGAGCAGGATCTTTTGTGGTGGGAATGTTGATCAGTTACTCTCTGTGGCTATGGATGCATGGACAAGATGAAATATATATGTATATATATATATATATATTTTTTTTTTAAGTATGCTTTTGACAAGTTTTCATGTTTCAAAGACAGAAAATTTTCACTTCCTTGATAATAGTGCAAGTTATCTATCCTTCCTACAGAACAGATTTCTGATTTCCACAGCATCCTCCCAAAACTTGTCTCACTGTATTCAGTTTCGCCCTTAGCACTAATCAGTCTCAGCAGCAAATATGCTTTTGTTTTTGTCAACTTCAAATAATAATACTTTGCACCCATGATCTACGCTCCAGCCACTGAATCCTTTCTATGTTCTGAAGCTTGCATATAGCCATTGTTTCAATTTTCCTCTACCTTATTTGGTCTTGAACATTTGCATGAAAGAAACTTGTGCAGATGCTAATTCACAATAAGGGGGAGGGGCACTAGGAAAGAATAGAGTTACCTTAGATTAGGTAGAGGGGAGTGAAGGGAGGGGAGGGAAAGGTAGGAGATATGGAAATAGGAAGAATAGTAGAATAAAACAGACATTATTAATGTATGCATATATATGACTGCATGACTGTTGTGATTCTACAACATATACAATCAGAAAAATGAAAAATTATACCCCATCTATGTATGATATATCAAAGTGCATAAATGCATTCTATTTTCGTGTATGACTCATTAAAACAAATTTAATTTTTTTTAAAAAGAAAAGTAAATTGTCCCCAATATCCCACTGCAACTACACATACCAAGATCACCTGTGTCCTAAAGCTGTTAATTCTAATAGTCAACATTCAGAACTCATTCCATTTACCAGCAGCATTTGACAAAATTCGTCCTTGAAACACACAGCTGGATTCTAGGTTTTCTCACTCTTGTGGTTTTCCTTCTTTCTCGTGTTTTTCCCTATGAGTCTCTGTTATTAATTCCTAACTGCTTCCACCACTGGATGCTGAAGTGAATTTAACCCCTCAGCAAACGCTTCTATAGCTTTGCTAATCTTAACTCCCTAGGTTGTCTCAGCCAGTCCTTTCACTTTAAATACCATCTATAGGCTTGGACTTCAACTTTCCTATTCAGACCAGACCCTTAGTCATAATCTGCAAGCACCTAAACTCAACTGCTTATACAATTCCTTAGATGTCCAAATTCCCCATCGTCTTACCAATCTCCAAAGTTGCTCCTTTTACAGCCAATACCTATGTCACCATGGAAACTTCATTTCTTGATAATTCTATCACAAAATGCTGTTAGATTTAGATTCCAAATATAGCAATTAACTCTGGTTTTAATGTTCATCCAGATAGAAAGATGGCTTGACCCTTTAACTTCTGAAGTCTGTGCTTGCTCACCATTCAGTGAATTTTTCCCTGACCACAGAGCAATTATTATGTCAAAGAAATTCAATTTTACTAGTTTACTTTTAATAATTGATTTTCTTAACTAGAAGGTAAGTTCCATGAAGAAAAATTATTTTTCCCCTTCTCTTAGTGCCAGAATAATGCTTAGCATAGAACAGCTTTTCAGAAAATATCTTCACTAAATACATAATTGCATCTCTAATATCACTCATTATATATTGTTTTAGAAGCTTTTCTGTGTTTTTACTTTTAGAGCTAGTGGGAAGTTTCTGAAAGATTGTTGGTTCTATATCTTTAAAGCTCAAAGAACAAAGACTTAAAAAGAACAAATGTATGATTCATATTTGAAAAATATAAAGGAAAGATGAAACTGAGGAAAGGATGGATGTTAAGAAATTATTTCCATTTGAAATTAGGTCTCTGCTTGTTGTTTAAAGCCAATAAAACATTGGGGTTGGTATCACCTCAAAATAATCTAGTTTGTTCTGACTGATGCAGCACTTTGACATTTTGATTATGCTTTTACATAAATAGTCAATATGATCTTGATTAACACACCAGCACCAGTGTGAATATACTATTTATTGCCTAACCAAGGACACCTTTTAGTTATAAAATGAATAGTGTTTAAAAAAGATTGAGATTATATACTCTTTAAAATTTTTTTGGTGCTATATACTGTTTAAATTTTTTTTGGTGCTGCTATTATGTTGAGAGATTTACATAATTATTCTGCTTGAAAATTATTTTCAGAAGTATAATTATTTCCAAAATTAAAATCTCAGTATATATAAGAAAAAACAATTAAATAAATGTTGTTTTAGTATTATTGTACATTTAAAATAAAAACACAAAATACCTATTCTTGGTACATAATTACATCCTTATATAAGATTATTTGCTTTCTCTCTAATATTGCATATTTATAAAAATGTATTGTTTCAATCATCAAAAACAAATATGGGGCAAAAAATTGATAGAAGGAAATGTACAAATTTCTAGACACTCTAAAATATTAAGAATTTTAACCTTAGCAACATTGAATCATGAAAATCTGAGTAGACAAAAAAAAGTAATAAGATTAAATTAGTAATTAGAAGCCTCCTATCAAATCAGTCAATAAAGACTTAATCTTTCTTGTTTTCATGAAATTGCTTAGAATATACCTCTAAGTTGAAACTTATAATTAAAAAATTTGAAATGTCCTCACTTTCTGCTGACTCTAGTGTCAATTCAGGTCCTCCTAGGAGCAGATGCCAAGAGGAGGCATATGTGCAAGAGAATTATATAGGATTATGCGTGTGAAGACCAAAGGAAAGAACAAGAACAGGCAGGTGAATCATTTGATCATGATGCAAATCTGGTACTCATGAAAGGCAAGTTGAAAGGAAGGAGGAGGATGTAGAAAAAGCACCTCTCAGAGAAAATCTAGAACAAGTTGCTAGGGAATCACCCAAAGCAATACTGTCTGTTGGAGAAGTCCTGCCTGCATTGGGCAGAAATGACAGCTCCAGTGCTCCCACCTTGCTTCCTATCACCTACTACCTTAGTGTGATCTGGCTGCTATTACAACATACCACAGACTAGATGCAACCATCACAGGCAAGTGGGGAGCTGAAGCTCCAAACCTCAGTTCTTGTGTTCTGCTGAAAGAAAATTTAAAGTCAAACATGAAAAGTCAAGCAAGATAATTTTCTTATGCCTGAAATGAAGTAAGACTCAAGCAAAGAACAAGAGAGAGAGAGAGAATGGATCATCTCAGAACAGAGAATGACAAAGGAAACAATACTACTTTCAGATTTATTACTGTTTGATGTTCACCAGGAGAACTGGGTTCCACCTTCTGAAGTCTTTACCAATCAGATGTTTAACTCTTCCTTTTCAGCAGGCAGGGGAGCTTTTGAACCTAGTTAATCCTCTCCAGAACTACCATGGTGACCATCTTATTCAGGGGAACTTCATCTACAAGTCAATTCTATGTTAATGCAGGTGCTGGGGTCAATAACACAAAATACTTTACGTTAGTGTACATGCACTACTAAAGAATTTTCCCTTCTGATATAGAAACCTATGGCCATAAATCCAAATTGTACAATGACCCCAGTTAATCTTGTCAGGAATTAACTCCATCAATCTTTTCTTCTTGACATATTTCTTTAATTAACTCCCTTTGTTTCTCCCTGTTATTCTCAGGGTTAGTGCACCTGTTATTTTTCTATAAGTTACTTGATTGTTCATTAAAGGCAATTCAGAGAAACCCCATGACCCCGCTATGTTATTGGTTCACATTTTACCACTCATTCCTAACTACTACCTAACACAACAACAAATATGAAGTCCAAGATCAAGGTGCTGGCCAGCTCTATCCCAAATGAGGGCTCTCTTGCTGGCATGTAGTGGCTACCTTTTCAATGAGTCTTCATGATAGGAAAAGAGAAAGAAAAAGGGTCTCTGGTGCCTCTTCTTCCTTTTAATTTATTTTTTAGATTTTATTTTTAGATGACAATAATTACATATAAATATCTATGTGTAAATGTAGACATTTATGTACAAATATATACAATAACAATATGATGTTATGATACATATATATTGTGGAATGATATATATTGTGGGCTGATTAATATTATATCACCTCATATACTTATTTCTTTTTGTGAAACCATATAAAATCAACTTTATTAACAGTTTTGAAAAATACATGATTTTTAGCTATAATCACCATGTTATACAATAGATGAATAGAACTTATTCCTCCTTTTGAACTGAACTTTGCACCCTTTAACTAACATCTTCTGCTTCCCCATTCTCTCCCCTCCCCACCATTGTCTGGTAACCTGCATTCTACTCTCTTCTTCTATGATTTCAACTTTAGATTCCACATGTAAACCATGACATGCAGTTTTTGTCTTTCTGTTCCTGGCTTATTTTACTTAGCTTAGATGTCCTCTGGATGTATCTATGTTGATGCATGAGATTACAATTAACATAAAGGGATTTCTCGAAATCTAAAGCCAAATCAATGTTGTCATCTGGAAGAGACTGTTCATACATGCACAGGGTATGTTCCTCCACCATAAAAAGGTGCAAATGTTTCTGGGTTCATCATGCCGAAATCTTTGGCAACTTAGAGCAACTTGTTAAGCCCAGCGCTTATGTCCTTTCCACCCTCTCCTCCAGCTCACTACATTCACTGATTGACCAACAAGAGCAAAAGGAAAGTTTCCAGAAGAGCAAAGCCTGTTGAGGACAGCATTCCAGCACATCCCATTTAGATCCTGGGCTGGCCCATTGTTTCATCTCACATTGTCAATTCACCTCACCGCGGTGCTGAGGTGCTGCCACAACAGAGACAGTGAAGCCACATCTGATCTCAAAAAGGAAGTGTGCTGTGATGGAGTAGAAATTTTATACCGGATAAAGGAGGAGATGAATAGCAGGAAAAACTGCCATGCACACTCTACTTTAGGAAGTCACTCCTTTTGAGCTATTTTTGCATATTTAATTCTTAACCAGTGTGTTTCCATAGCCTTGGTTAAGGAAAGACACTCAAACAAACAAAGCTTAAAATATACATTGATTCCTCGTTATTGAATTCAGTCTGAAACCTGCTGGGAAAATGTACTTGTCAAGTGTTGAGTTACTGCTAGATGTCATTCCACAGGGTATTTTTTAATATAGAAACAGTAATAGACTTTAGACTGGCTGAATCCTGGAACAACAAAGGGATGTTCTAAAGAAGTTAAGCTTCACCTTACTTAATCTTATAGTAAATAAAGTGAAGAGTTTTTTTAAACATTTATTTTCCACTGAAGAGTAAGCACATATGAGATCATAACTGTAGAATAGTCAGAAATTAGAAAGTGTATCAAAGATTTAAAAAGTGAAAAATGAACATTTGAAAGTTTTCCACACTCTTTCCTCTTGGCAGGAGGGATCATTATCCACAGCTGTTTATACTTCTGGGGAAACTCCAGGAAGTTGCTCCTATCTGAGAATGCTCGGTTACCTCCTCTTGACTAACCATCTCCATGAGTTCCTGTAACCTTTGCTACTGAAAAATCTTTCTCACTGTGTCTGCGAGTCCCCATCAATGCAATCACCATTTCATGACAAATGGAAATGACAAAAAGTCAACTAACATTTCTTTCCAATACCTTTCCAAACACTTAATTTGCTGTCTAGAAAATAAATACAATAAAACAAAATAAAATTAAAATCAAAACGTTGCACTAAAGAAATCAGACCAAGACATTAAAAACAATACTGTTGACATAGTGTTCCTCTTAGAAATAAGCCTCAAATTCAGCTTTGAGTTATCAAAGTGGTGTAAACATAGAAAATTTAAGTGGGCCAGGAAGATTTCATTCAGTTATTTCAGGAGCAGAAGGAGACTGAAGTCTACTCCTCCATATAAACTAAGGATGGGATTGACTTACAAGCACTAGTGAATTATCAGAAAAGTACCAAAGGACTTCAAGGGGGTGGTTGTTCAGTAGGTTTGAAACCATAAGAAAATGTGAATAAACCCTTTAGCTTCACTTATTTTTAGCTATTTCTTTCAGTTGGTTTTTAAAATTACTAATTTTTGCAGGTCACTCAGATGAATAATGTATTTTGTCTCCTTCTAGCTTTGCTGTAGATAACTCCTTTGGTATGTAGATGGTAACCTGTTGCCTAAGTTATTTTTAGGCCACTACTGTCAAAATCAACAAATTGTCCCCTGGGCCTGGGTAAGTGTCTAATAGGTGACTTTACATATCAAAAGTCTGAAAGTTCACCCTGGGACCATGCTAATAGTGCTATTTTCTGAACATGCACCCAGAAAGAGGCATGAAGATTGAGTATGTATGCACAGATTACTGGTAACTTCACCTCCACCTCTCACCCTGCTTCTTAATCACATAAATATAATCCCACACTTAGGCAGGCAAGAGGTAAGCTGGGTCTCCCACCACCAAACTTGGCCATCCTGATATAAATTCTTTCTTTTGCAAAACTCATCGTGCCAGTGGTTGTGTAGCAGGCCCAGTTTGGGAACAGGATATATGGAACACACTGAGTTATTCCTGAGTTTGCAAATGCTTTCCTCTGATGAGGCCATCTTTGCCTGCAATTAGTGCTTATAGTAGTATTTGAGAACTATACAAGGTATACGTTTTCAATAATGTAATTTAATCAGAAGACGGATTCTAAAATGAATGGAATGCATGTGGCAACATTCCACATCTCCTAAGGAATTTAGCAGTAGCAACATGTTAATATTTGTGTTCCATGACTGTCTTTCTTTATGATTGCTAGTTCTATGCTAAGGCCTAAGAAGAATGAGGTAGAAATGATACTTTCTTATGTTGCTGAGGAAACAAAATATACTTGTGCCACACACACAAAAAAATTCTATCCCATGGCTCGTATAGATAGCAAATATATATATAACTTGTATTCTGCATCAAGGCATTATCTCATTTATTGATCACAAGCATCCATACTTTACTATCTTCAAGTACCTTTAAACTTCTTTAAATATACAGAAATGTCTTTAGTACTTTTTTTTTTTTTTTTTTTTGATATTTTAAAGGTTGGGCAAGTTTAGGTCACTACATGACTTAATTTATATACTATTGTGTAAATTGGTAAATGTCAAACTTGGATTTGAATTCAAGTCTGTCTGTTTAGTCACCACTTCATCATCAAAAGACCTCAGGGTAGGCAGACCATCATAGTAGAAGAGTGTGGCAGAAGAAATCAGATCAGGACATGGCATCCAAAAAGCAAAGAGCATGAGCTCTGCTCACCAGGGACAAAATATGAACCCCAAAGTCACAGCCCCAATGAACTACCTCCTCTAGTCACACCATACCTACCTATAGATACTGCCCTATTAACCCACATAAGTGTATTAATCCACCAATTAGGTTGAGGGTCTCCTCATCTAATCGTTTCACCTTTGAAAATTCTTGCATTGTTTCATACATGATCTCTTGTGTGATACCTCATAACTAAAACATATCCAACCAAATTGAGATCCTAAAAATCATATAACTGTAAAGGAAAGTTAATAATATAAGTACATAATATGACCTTATGTAAAATAGAGACAGGATATTTCATTTTCTTTCTCACTCAAAATAAGTGTTAAGGTATAAGAGGGAGTAGTGGGGACTGTGGTGAATTAGATGGACAACTAAGTCAGTAGTCTCTACATTTGGAAAAAAAAATCTACTGATGTCAAATCTCATGCTATTTTTTTCAATAGAAGTCAGTTATTTACCCATGAAGTAGATTCTCCCAGTTATTATTAAGAATAAAATATAAATGCTATGTAGGCCAATAACATATGATTCAAACAAACTGCATTTGTGGACCACCTGTGGCCCTCCAGCTGCCAGTTTGCAACCTATGATAGGAAAACACATTCAGTGTTGCACTTAGATTTGTTAATTGCAAACACAGCCCAGAGAGTCAAGAGAGGTGGAACAGGTTGAAAGAATGAAGTGCTTCCAAATGAATCTATTCCTTTTCTTCTTCGTCTTCCCATTACTGAACAGACCAAATATAAAACAATGAGATTAATATCTTTGAAAGGAGAGGGTAGACCCTGATCAATAGTTTTATATTTGGTTATTTCATATCTACTTATAACATAGATATATCTACATATAACATAATAATATTAGTATGCAATGTTGACCTTATGTAAAATAAAGACAGGATATTTTATTTTCTCTCACTCAAAATAAGTGTTAGGGTAAAAGAGGGTGTACTGGGGACTGTGGTGGATTATATGGACTGTTTAACAAAGTTAGAATATTTGTAGACACTCAAACACATTTAAAAATTTTTAACTAGAAAGTAAGATTGAACAAGAAAATGGTATTGTAATTGATATTATGTTATTTATTAATGCTTTTAGCAATATTATTTTAAATATAGACAATATTGTACAGACATTCCATATAATTTGATGATTCCAAGTAGATTTTAAAGACATGAATGTCAGGGCTGGGGTGTATCTAAGTGGTAGAGAACTTACCTTACATGGCCTTAGATTCAATCCCCCCACCCAAAAACGACAAGTGTATTTCTCAGTATATTTTTACAGTTGGATTTATATGTAGATATAAAATAACCAAATGTAAATAACCATATACACATGAACATACACTGTAACTTTGCCCTTCAAAAGTATGCAAACATTTGTTTCCTGTAGTATTTATATGATACTTAAAATGTGCTACTTTTGAAATTGTATTATATTTGTGTATGTGTGCATGACATTGCCACTTGTACCTCCAGGCTCCCTAACAGAACTGATGATTCAGTCCAAGTCGCCTCATTCTAATACTTTTCAACTACATTTTGCTGCCTCATTCACTTTTGTGTTTCTTATAAATCTTGGTTCATGTCTGACACACAGAAAATAATAAATATCATTTACTGAATAAATAAATGCATAAATGCATGTCTCAGCATTGAGAAAATAGAAGGATTCTAAGGGACACCATAGTACAGTGGGGTCTATACACTTGGAGCCAGATTTCTAAGATTTCAAGGTTATGAATGTTAGTCTGAATACCTACAAACCAAATGAACTTGGATCATTTGCTTGTCTTTTTTGAGCAACATCATTAGACTGTAGGGAGGATAAAGAAAAAATTTCATTGTCAGATTTCAGGATTCTGTTCCCTTTCCCCTTTCTCTGAATTGATCTTCCATTGTGCCAGGCAATGTGTTATTTAGCATTAAATAACATCTCTAGAATTGTTGATGGCCAACAGCATGGGTTATTGCTCATCCTGGAAAAGCATTTATCTATGTTGGATATTAACTAGAAACATGTGCCAGTACCAGTGCTAAAAATGGAATGTGTAAAAATTTAAGCAGTCCCACAAACCTGTCCTTGATTATGTGTTCTTCCTTTGATCAAATTTCTAGAGCAATCATGAAGACTTCAAATTCATAATTCCAAGTAGCATCTATAGAATTCAGTTCTGTATATGAAGTAGCACATTGAAAAGCACCTATCTATAAGGTAATGATTCATGTGTCCATTATGTAAATTGATACAAATAAAATTGAGATATCTAAATTTTGAATTTATAGAGTTCCAAAATTCTGATTTCTGAAACCCTGGGCCCCTGGGATGAGTCAAAAGCATCCCCCAAGCTTTACAGATCAATAGATCATTTTCTCGTGAAGCTGGAAAATGGTGCACAATAAATATGCAAGGGAACATTTTTTTAAAAAGTAAGAAGA
The DNA here is from genome assembly GCA_025594165.1 of Tamias sibiricus. Taxonomy (NCBI): domain Eukaryota; kingdom Metazoa; phylum Chordata; class Mammalia; order Rodentia; family Sciuridae; genus Tamias; species Tamias sibiricus. The sequence continues at coordinate 30,489,189 of CM046665.1, forward strand.
AAGGAGTCCAGACAGAAGGAGTAATTAAAGGGGAATGGAGGGTAGAAAAGAGGGAAAGAAGAAAAGGTACTTACATGAACTGGTTTATCAATCTCTATAAAACATTTTTTGTAAATATTGTGTCATAATATATCAGATAGGAGGCCAAATTTGATATTTAAAATGTACCCTATTTTAGTAAAAGTTTAAGATTGAGATACAAATGACCAGGTGCATATCTGTAAATCCCAGGTACTCAGGAGGCTGGCAGAGGATGACCACAAGTTCAAGCCAGCCTTGGCAACTTAACAAGATCCTGTCTCAAAATATTTTTAAAAATACAATCAAAAGAGCAGGAGATGTAGCTCAATGTTAGAGTACACCTGGGTTTAATCACAGTATAGGAAGAGAGAGAGAGAGAGAGAGAGAGAGAGAGAGAGAGAGAGAGATTGATTCAGAGAAGTAGGTGGGTAGAAGCATGGGATAGCAAAAAGGAAATTGTGGAAGGATGATTTTTTTACCCTGTGTTCTACACTCTGCCTTTTAAGCATAATCATAAACTCTAGTTTGGGCTCTGTGTTGTTAATAAGTTTAGATACCATCAATAATATTCATTGGCATTCTGGGCTGAAAAGAATAGGTAATGCGTATCCCAGTGTTTGGTTTATGTTTTTGTTCTTATTTTTTTGAGAAAATATTTGTTTTATGGATGAAAGAGCAACTTTGCTCTTAGTTTAGGGAAAAATGAAGCAAACTTATAACTTGGCTCTGAATTATTTGCAAAAAGAAAAAAATCATGTTTACAGTCTCAAAATGGCAGAACTGTGGTGCAGTGTGAAAATAAAGCAAGGAATGCATTTCTTTATCCTGTGAAGACAGCAGATATGTAAGCTTCACTGGTTTCTCGTTTTCCTTTTATGAAAATAATAGCTCAATGCTGTTTCAAGGTTATATTATTTAAAAGATACACTGTATGTGCAAACAGAGAGTCTGTGAGACTTCTCAAAACATGTGTCTAAAACAGAGCTGTTTAGTTTGACAGGGCTTCAAATGCCAAGATATTGTGTTGAATACAAAATCAAACTCTGAAAGTGAAGAGCTGAAAGGTAGTTGGATGGGCTTAAATCTTGACAAGGTTCAGCACTTCGTTTTCTCAAGATGACAATCAACACATCCCACACTCCTTTCAAGGTTTTTTAAGTGGTTTCTTGGGACTTTTTCACAAAAAGCTTTTTGGTCCATAGTTTCTTCTGAATGCTAGAGCCTTGTATATTTTTTTAATTACTTGTACTTATCATTGTATAATTATTACATAGATGGTATAACTCAAAATCAGATTCTCAGAGATGGAAAACATGTCAAAATGTTTCCTTTCATTAAATACATTGATACCTGTATTCTAATAATACCCACAGGTATGCTAGTTGCTGAAGGCTGAATAGACAATGTGAAAATACCATAAGCATAACCCAGCAATATTTTGAATAGAACCCAGGAAATAAAAACTTTCCTATAATTTTTCTTCTGTAACTCCAGAAAGGGTTGGGAAAAAACAGAACAGTAAAACCCATTTTTTATTTATTGATAAGGAATTTAAAAAAAAAAACAAAATAAAGAATCATAATTAAAAATATAGAGTGAACATACAAGAAATCTAAGGGAAGTGAATTCTACTTACCATTCACAGGTGTGTAGGTAATATGCAAAAAAAATATTAAGTCTGATTCCAGATATGTGGGGTAAAACACTGCCCAGCAACCACATCTCCAAATTCAATGCCTGTCATTCCCATTCTGATGTTCAAAATCTGACCAATAAGCACAGATTAAGATGTAAATATTACTTTATATCCAGGCCTCAAGTTTACCCTGGTAGTCAATATTAGAGTGCTCAACTTTGCACTTGAAAAGGAGAACCGGCTTCATTCACTGTTCTATTTGTAAGTGCCTAGAGTGTGCATCATTCTCTGAACTTTCATTTTCTCTAATTAGGTTTTATACACCTAAGATAGGTGGAATAATATTCTCTATCTCAAGAACTGTGTAGTCCCAGAACTCTGATCTGTGAAGCCATGGGTCCTCCTGAGTTAACAGTCACCCCCAGAGAAAAGCAGATTCATGAATCATGTCTCTCACAAAACGGGAACATGACCTGGCCCAGAATGGTGTACTACAAACATATGTTGTAAAAAAGGGAAGGCATGTGGGAATGAAAAAAGAAGGGAAAGAGAAAAAAGGAATCAAGAGGAGAGGAAAAGAATACATTCATATGAAATGTTTAAACCAATTATCACAAAACAGAACTTTCATAAATATTGTATGATAATATACCTAGCAAGTAATTTAACTTTTTAAAAGAAGGTGGTGTACCACATAATTCTTCTGTCTTATTTTCAGGAGAATTTGGACGACATAATGTCTCTGAATGCCAGCATCCTCATCAACTTGTTAAATACAAGCATAAACATCACAAAACATTGTTGAGAGAGTTAAGGGAACTCATTTATGTGAAAGAGATGAGCTGACACATCATATTCATTCATCTCCCATTTCTCTCCATAATACTGAGAATTCAAAACTTCTCATTTCACTTGACTTCCACAAATGTTCCACTTATGACTTTATATCTATACCAGTTTGTATTTCAAGTCTCTGAAGCCCAGTTACGGAGGGATGGAAGCAAAGGATATGGGAGTTTATGCAAAGAACTTACAATCAAATCCCTTTAAACTACATTATAAATGATAAAACAGCAGCAAATATACACCCACTCTGACCACAGGCATCTAATCATCCTTACAGATAATGAGATTTACCTGGGAATTTTATCTGGCCCAATAAAAGCAATTTTTCAAGGCTAAGTATAGGGAATTACATCCATTAGCAAGTAATCTGTGAAAAGAAACAATTTAGGTTGAAATGTGTGATTGCTAAAGCTATTCTAATCTTTCAAGCTCCAATCTTTACCTGATTTGCAATGGTATCCATTTTTTCTAACTCTTTATTTCCCAGTGAATGAAGAAAATAATGTAATTTTCAATGTTCTCTTTCCCCTTGGGAAGAGGCAGATTCCAAATATCCTAATCCCTACTGCTATTTTACATAGCTTCTCTTCAGTTTCCCACTTTGGTTTGGCCCACTTCTATAAAAAGTTATCATTTCTTACATAGTGGGTATAAGTGGTTTTAAGAAATAGCCTCTCTATATTCGTTATATTTAAAGAAATTTTCAAAGGAAGATTTATGAATTGATTGGATGGATAAAAACTTGTTTTAACCAAATGTTTTCAGAGTAACTGCAATGACTATTAGTTTTTGTAAAACTTAAGGAAAATGAGCAGAGGCTGGACCAACAGTTGAAACTCAGACCGAAGTTTTGGAAGCCAGAGTTGGCAATAAACTATAGTTTGGATAAGTGTTCCCCAAAGCCCATGTAGAAAAAACTTGTCACCAGACTGTGGAATTATTAGGAAGAGGTGGAACTTTTTTGAGGTAGAGACTAGCGTGAGGAAGTGAAGACACTGGGATAACACTCTTGTTGAGGACATTAGGATCTCAACACCTTTCTCTCCCTTTGCTTCTCAGTATCCATGATATGAGTAACTCCTCCACCATATGCACCCACTATGTTGCACTGCCCCACCACAGACCCAAAGGAAAAAGGCAAAGAGAATGTGGACTGGAACCTCTGATACATGAGCCAAAAATAAACACTTTCTCCTCATAAATTGATTATCTCAGTTATTTTGTCACAGTGACAGAAAGCTGACTAGCACACAACATAACACATTTATCTGTCCCCAAAAAAGTCTAACATTTAATAAACTATTGACACTGATACACATGTGAGATATTCAGTTTCACAATTTAAACAAGCAACAATTTAACAATTAGTCAACTTAACATGATACTATGATCCCTAGCTATCACCTTCTCTTGCAGTAGTCAAATAAAGCATAATAACTTAAAACAGGTCTTAGATTTTAATTTTGTTTCACCATGTACTATCTGAGAAACTTTGCTCAAGCAACTTGACCCAAAGGCTTACACATTTAGAAAATAGTGATAGTAACTTCTTCGTAGGACTTTGTTAATCATAAATCAGATAAAACCTGTCAAGTATTTAAACAGTGTGTTAAATGTTTACATTTTAAAATGGGCAGGTTAGTTACAGTCATATTGTTCCCGTGTAAATTAAATTAAAATTAAGTGAGACAATCATTCCCAAGACATGTCCACTACTCAGACTAGACAGTTTATGTGTAGAACTTATATCCTTGGAGAACCAGGATATTATCATCCATAGCCTGAGCTCAGCAAGCTTTTCTAAATCCTTATTTTTGTTCTGTAGCAGAACAGCCAGCTTCTGTTTTTTTATACAAGATACTATGTACTGGTTTTTTTATACAAGATACTATGGATTGATTTTTTTTTCCCACCCAAATTTCATGAGTTGAAGTTCTAACCCCCTGTACTTGGAAATGTGACCTTATATAAAAAGATTTGTAAGGAGGACCCCTAATTCAGTATAAATGGTTCTTTATAAAAAGGGAAATTTTATCATAGACACACCCAGGGAGATCATCATGTGATGATGAAGGCAGAGAAGTTGATACAAATCAAGGATTACTAAAGGCATCCAGTGACTCTCCAGAAGCTGAGGCATAGGGCAGATCCCTTTTTCACTGCCCTGAGGAACCAACCCTTCCAGAACCTCAGTCTCAGACTTCTAAACTGAACTGTAAAATAATAAATTGCTATTGCTTAAGACACCCAGCTTATGCTACTTCATTTTGGCAACTCTAGATCATACACAGGGTAAGACTTTCAATTTAATCATAAGCAACTTGTGTGAGCCATTTTAAAAGAAATGACACATTTTTTGCTCTGATTCATTTGCTAATATTTCTAAATGTAAACTCTCAGTATATGCATGCATCAGGGTCACATTAAGAAATAGTCAACATTGTCAGCTGAAATTATTGTAATAAAGTAATTACTTAAAGAAGTATAGGCAAGGATAAAGAACACATACAGAGACAGCCAAGAAGTACCCATAATAAAATACTGATACCATCTTAGGTCAAAGGAGAAAATACAGCCATTGAAGACTGATTCAGAGTGGAAACCATGATATAAATGCTACTAGATGGAACTACCAGTGTAGAGGGTGAGGTATTGCCACAACCACTTTGAATTGGAGACACAGTTCCAGGAGAAAACACATTAACCTACAGGAGCAGGCAAGCTGATACCAACCAGAAATCAGTGGGAAAAGGGCTCCCTGATACTGAGGTCCATAAAGGTCAACCTTCCAGGGCCAGAATGAGACATAGAAGGGAAGAGTATAGACCTGAGAGAAAAGGGAGAATAATGGGACTGAGATTCATTAAGGTGACAAAGTGCCTGGCTGAAAGTGACTTAAGCAAAATGTAATTGTTTTTCTCATTTTTAAAAATTTGTCTGATCATACATAATTTCAGAGTTAGTTCATCTGCTTAGTGATGTCTGAACCCTAGTTAAGCTTGTTGATTCTCCTAATTTCCTATCATGATCAAAGAAGACCTACATTTCCTAATATTACATCATTATACAAGTGAGTTCGAAGTCAAAAACAAAGAGGGTCAGAGAACTGTATGTTTCTCTCCCTTTTGCTAAGTGTAGTACTTTTCCCTACATCTTATTGGCCAGTTCTGGGTCTCATAACAACTACTAATTCTTATCATTGGCAAATAGGGGAAATCATCATGATCATCTTAACTATTCATCACCTCAGTTCCTCATTGAAAAAGCTACCTAATGATGACATAGTAAAACCGAGCTGAACAAATAGAAGGATCTGCATGAAAAGGCAGCCACCATGTTCCCTTATTCCATGTCCTAAAGATCAAAACATGACTGTACTTCTGGATACTAACAGCACCCCTCAGTTCTGCTCTTCCCCTTTCCACAGCTCCTGTTCTGTTGAGGTTTGACCCGAACTTATCATGACGTCGATGAGAGTCCACAAAACCAGCTCAAGTCCCACTTCCATGGCTAGTAACCTTAGTACCACTTAGTCTCCTTCTGCTCATTCATTAATTGAGACACAGTATGACTTCAAAATCTTCCTGGTACTCCTGGCATTACAAAGACAATTTGGAATATATTGATTCAAGGCAGGTTTAGACAAAAAGAAGAAAGCTCAAGAATTAACATTTCAAAAAAATCAGTATAGTGATAATATGAAAATCATTCCAAAATAAGTGTCAAAGAGATGAATTTTAATCTCATTTCCTTCTGAATTTCAGTGAAATTCATTTGGGAAAGAAATTCTCAGAATCACTCTGGACCTGGATCTTCATCTATGGGATGAAGGGGTTAAGTTAGAATATTAACTTTACAACACCTTGCAGAATAATTATGACCAGTTTGTGATGTCACAGACACTTTAGAATTTAACATTGAATGACTGTAACTGTTTTAGTAAGCTCTTCATCACTGTGACCAAAACACGCACGAACAACTCAAAGGAGGAAAAGTATTTAGTTTCAGAGAACCAGTCCATGGTTGGCCAACTCCAACTCCATAGCTCTGGGCCCTAAGTGAGGCAGAACATCATGGTGGAAGAGCATGTCACAGGAAAGCAGCTTAGGAAATGGCAATCAAGAAGCACAGAAAAACCTACCCACTAGGGACAGAATATAAACACAAATTCACATCTCTAGTGACTTTCTTCATCACACCCTACCTGCCTACAGTTACAACCCAGTTAATCCATTGAAGTGGATCAATTCACAGATTTGGTTATACCTCTCATAATATAATCATTTCACCTCTAAACATTCTTGCATTGTCTCACACATGAGCTTTGGGGAACACCTCAGATTCAAACTGCAATAGTAGCTAACTTTGGCTTAGTGTCTTTAACTTGCACAATTATTTTAAAGAGAGGAAAGATAGAATTGTGGAATGCATTTGCTAAACCTTCAAAGTGTGAACTTGCCGTGTCTCGATGATTCTCCCCTATGCTGCATGGCACATACTGATATGTTAATAGTGATGCCACAGTTTCCTAAGCTTGTCCAGAAAGGTAATCCACTGGGCTGGTGGCTGTTGATTGCTGATTTATGCAGGTGAAGATCATGGCTCACACTGAAAGAACAAGAAAGATTCTTGTCTTTAAAAAAAAAAAAAACTTTATTGTTGTAGTTACTATAAATTTCCCCACATGTCCGTCAAAACCTGACAAATTCACCATGGTCAAACTTAAAATCTTCAGATTCATGAAAATGTCACCTTAATATTTTCATATTGGAAGAGAGCTAACCTTTAAAAGAACGGTTTAAATAATTGACTTATCTAGGTACATTTTGTACTTTAAAAACTGAAGCAAGTTCAAAATGCTCTCAATTACATGTTCATAAAATGTCCTGAGACATTTTTGCAGAGCTTATAATACTTTTAAGGTATTAAGTTACCAGATTCCCAAAATGGTGCAAGGAAAATATTTCCTTTTTAGAACAGTTATTAAGATAATTGATAAACACAGTCTTCCTGCTAAAATGACAATTGATCTCTTGTTTTCACATGAAACATGCTAAATTTAAAGAAGCAGGTAAGTCAAATAATATTTTCTCATCAGAAATCTGCTTAGAAAATAAGGATAAAGATAGCTTTATACATAACTCTGTATTTACAGTAGATAGCTGAGGCTTCATCAGTTTTTTATCATAAGCCCAGAAATATATGTGCTACATTAATGGACTGTATGATAAATAGGGTTTTATGAGGCCTGAGAATCCATATTAATGTTTGTTTGGGAGACTTTGGAAAAAAGCATTAAACAACATAGCTTATATAATCTTAAAATCACAAAGAATTTCAAAATACTCAAGCATGTATATTATCACTGAATTTGGACACATTTTAAAGGTTTTGTTCAACCTTTGCCTTAAACAAATTCACTTAATACATGCACGGTTAGAATATGTATTTCAGAGATATTTCCCAAACTAACCTTCATAAAAATCCTTACCATCTGTAAGGCTATTTAAAACAGGGACTATTCATTTAACATTATTTGAATTCTATTTACTCGCCAGAATTGTTCCTTTTGTACATTTTCCAGTATGACATAAGGGTGAGTCTATTATGTGAGAAATGATCCACACGCTTTGGAGAGGGCATCAGACATACGTGGATCAAGCATCATGTACTGTGGTGTAGGTCAGACTATGGAATTTTCTAGAGTTAGATTAGGTCACTGGTCACTGGAGCTTTATTAAAAGGTGTAAGCAAAGAAGGTTAGAACTCAGTCTCTTGACTCTTGTTTGAGAACCAATTTTCTATTAACACTAATAGATACTCTCTCCCCACCTGGAATTGCATATGCCTTGATGTATATCTCTTCTTAATCTCCAAAAATGAGCAAGTGTTATCAACTCAGGAAAACAATAGCTTCCTATTCAACTATAGTAGAATCAACAACTTATTGTGTTTTATTGTCAAGTACATGATAGGCTAAAGGTAAGTTTAAACATGAATGCAGCAATTGTAATAAATATGTTATAAACTGTAATAAATAGATAATAAAAAGGCACATTCCTTTCCCGATCCTTTCAATGTGTCACCACAAATTTGTGTAGAGAGGAGAATTTGAAAAATGCACCAAACAATTTTTTGTATTAGAATGCTCCTCCAAAGAAGGTGCTATTTGATCTATAATTCACAAAAATAATGCTACTAGAGCTTGCTTCTGCTCCAGGAAAAAGGAATTATCAGTCCTCTACTTATCTAGTTATAATCTCATTTTTTCCAAATATTGGCAGAAAATGATCTGAGTACCTCAAGGAGGCAATTTTAATCAGTTATTCACTCAAGAATATAGAAGGTTGGTATACAAAGCAAAAGAGGGTCTAAGAATTGTAGTGAGGTTAAGGGGATGGTAACTAGGGAGACCCTAACTAATTGCCTCTGGTCCACCAAGCACATCTATAAAATCCTCCTGCACTGGAAAAGGGCAGAAAGGTAAGGGATGGCCCCTATACCCTCAGAGAGTGTTTTACATGACTCCCCCCCCACCAAAAAAAAATTCTTTATATCTCTGTCCTTCTCTCTTCACCAACCAAATTCTTTCTTTTTAAACTTCTCTGTTTTTGGATCCCCCCAGGAAATTATAAATCTTCATGTTTATACTTTTGAATGTCTTACAAATTCCATAGACTCATTGCTTGAGGCTTTCCTCTTACCAACACCTTTCAGAACTGCCTAACTATGAAGGCTGCAATTGTGACAACCCACTCTCACTGAATCAGCTCAAGTGAACTGGCTATCTATCTTACAGAGGATGGGAAGGAGGAATCAATAGAGGGACAACAAGGGGTCTAACTCTCTGCTCTATTGTTCTTGTAAACATTTTATGTTAAGTTCATCTCTCTACTGAAAGGATTTTTTCCCAAAAAATAATTTTGTGGTCAATGTAAATCATGTTTATATTTTAGTTATAAACACTGATTTTATTCCTTGCAAAAAGTGTGCTCTCCTAATGATGCTATAAGAATATTTATACAATCACTGATTTAGTCAATCTTATACCTTACCTTCCTTCACTCCTTCTCTGACTCCTCTTGATTTTATGTAACAAATATCTTTTCAAATACATCTTTTTCTCTCCATTTATTTCTTGAGGACTACAGGAGTTCTTCTTGACTTATCTTGTGTTAGATAAGTAGCAAGGTTAGATGCACATTTTTCCAAACTACAAAGTCTACCAAGATTTTTGATCCCCATTGGAAGAAGTTAGGATCCTGTTACAAAGATAGAGGGCAAAGCCCACATACAATCCTTAGTTCTGACACTATGAGTTTGGTGGGTTTTAATCAATTATAAATAGTCAGGGTTCTCCAGAGAAACAGAAGCAATGAGATGTTTATACACACACACACACACACACACACACGAGAGAGAGAGAGAGAGAGAGAGAGAGAGAGAGAGAGAGAGAGAGAAGCAAAAACAAGAAAACAAGAAAGACAATGACTGTAAGGCTCACAATATGGAGGCTTGAAGAGTATAAAATCTGTAGGGCAGTCCTGCATGCTAAAGACACAAAAAGAGCTGAAGTTAATTAAGTCTAATGCCTATCTTTTGGCAGAATTCTGCTTTGCTGGGGGAAGGGAATAGGCCAAGCTTTGCTCAATTAAGGCCTTCCACTGATTGAATAAAACCCACCTACATTATAGGTGATGATTTAATTCAAAATTTAAGTGTTAATCACATTCAAAATAGAAAAATAAAGTCTTCACAGAAACATTCTTAATGTTTGACCAATTTTCTTGGAATCATGATTCTGCCAAGTTGACAAAAGCATCAGAGTGATTTTCCCAAAGTCATCCTCAAGTTTAATAATTCATTTAAAGTTTCACAGAACTCATAGGAATGTATTTTACTTATGGTTACATTTATTATGGGAAAGGGTAGAGAAATCAGCCAAAATCTTGGAATATCTTTAGAATGTGCCACCTTCTTGGTATATATGCAATACAAATGTAATATCATGAACCCAGTGTTAGAAAATGCTGAACAAAGTTAACTTAGCCAGGAACACCGTGTTAGTGAAATAAAAGGGTTTATTGGGGTGCCACATGGGGAAGGGTAGGGAAAGGAAGGGAAGGGAAGGGGGGTAGGGAAGGGGGAAAAAGGGACAAACAGGAACAGGGACAGGCGTGAACAGAGAGAGGTTTCAGTCCGAGCTGGCTTAAATAGCAGAGTGGTGGTCAGACCTCTGGAGTGGGTCCTTGCCCTATAGGCTGCCAGAGGTCAGGAGGTGATGGCCAGGGCACCTGGGAAAGGTAGTCTTTTCACAAAGTACCTGGGGAGGTGTGGCCTTCTGCCTGGGAGGCGCAGCCTCCTGCCCGGAACCCAACACCCAGGAAGCTCACCTGAGCTTTGGAGTCCAGAGATTTTACTAAAGCTAATTTACTAATGTGGGTATGATTGACTCATTAATTGCCCCTGTGGCTGAAATCAATCCCTAGCCCTTGTTCCTCCTCAGGCTGATATCTCACAGCCTAACAGAATACACAGGTCATTGCATGTCATTAACATGACCATCAGGTATGGTCCCTGGGGATCTCACTCTAAATAACAAAGACATTCCTATCAGAAAATTCTCAGGCTTTAGAGATTAGCTGATGAATTTGAGGACAAATACTAAATCTCTTTTGGGGAACACCCATGTGTTCATCTTCATCCACAGACTCCTAATCAAATCTGTTCTTTTCACCCTACAGTCACAGTGATGTGGCCATCATGATTTCCTATTGCTCTCATGGCAAAATGGCATACATAATGTGGTTCCCATTTCCCCAGACTCATTTTGAGTTAGACCTTTGCTTCATTATCTCTACAACATCATGCTCTCCCCTTTTCTAATCTTTTATCACAGGAAGTTGCGGGGACTGATTCTTCAGCATAAATTATTCTTTCTCTCCTCTTCACCCAATTAACTAGCAATTAATATCTCTTATTTCTTAGCACTTACTCAGAGTTGTAATTTTTATTATAGAAAGCTCCCCCTCCACATACACAGGGTCCTCAGCTACATCAGGGAGAAATACTGTTTGGTTTTGGTCCTTAGCATAGTATTTAGCACATACCAAATGTAGATTAATAAATGCTTACACTTACAGGGAAAGGCAATGTTTGATTGATTTACCCCTGTGCCAGGAGTTTGGTTTGGTGAATCAGTTCATTCACCCTATCACACCTTCAGCACATTTTGTGGACTCCCTAAATAACAATGCTTTGTGTAACACAAACATGTGGCATGTGAAACATTGCCAGTGGGGGAAGATATTCAGAGTCACTATTTTATGCAACTAAAAATTTTTTTAAAAGTGGGCTTTGTCATGATATTGATATTAATCTTTCCCTACTTCATGTAATAATAACTATAAATCACCTGAAAAGTTTCATCCAAATAGCTACAAATGAACAAGCATTATAATTCTAACTCCATTTTGAGTTTGTTTTCTGCTCAGGACCAGAGAGCTAGCAAGGCACAAGTCAACAACAGAACTGCCAACAGGCACCCACAGGAGATTCGGGTAATGAGTCGTGCTGATCACAACATTCTCTCATTATTTGTTTGCATACACCCTGGTGTGACATCTTGGAACACACGTGCAGAGATGGAGAAACCAGAGTCTGGTTGTACATTGGCCTCTTTCTTTCCAACACAGATGTTTGGCTACACTCAGGAGACAGGGCAATGCGCTAATTCTGTGCCACATTTATGTTTGTGTTTATCTTCAAATACATCTAACTGGTTTGAAGCCATGAATTTTTTACCCATAATTACAATTACAGCACTGGGTGACATTGTGGATGACTTGCTTTGTTTATAAAAAGGTAGAAAATTTTGCTTCTGGGAATTAATGGGTAAATGAAATGATTTCAGAAGCAACAGTATGTATCATAAAGAACCCAAGTCAATATTTTTATGGTGGAAGTTGATGTGTTTGTTGCTTCTTCCTAAATTAAAAGGAAAAAAAATCAGATTAGGAATAAATAACAAACATTTGCATGAAAGCTGAAAATTCTAAATGCTTCTTTCCAAAGATATACAAAATTTGAAATATGTATTGAATTCATCATATGATAAAAAACAACTTGGTTGTCCAGATTGCTATATAACCTAAAACACAAACTCATGAACTCCTTACTTGTCCCTAGTGTGCTATATTTGAAATTTCTTACAAGGAGCAAAGGAAGTCAAAATAAATGAGAATAGACAAAAATCAAAAATTTTAGGTATGCATACACTTTGGGGGTAAACTATGTTGAAATAGATTCATTTTCAGAATGGCTAAAATTTATCCCTTTATTACCAGTGTTACTAGCGTGACATGACATTTGTGTGCCAGGTGCTGACCAGGTATTTAAGGACATCCTTTTATTTTCTTATTTTGTGAAAGAGAAAAACAAAGTATCAAAAAATCTTAAGTTGGTCTGGGGTTGTGGCTTAGTGGTAGAGCACTCGCCTAGCACGTGCACGGCCCGGGTTCGATCCTCAGCACCACGTAAAAATAAAACACATTGTGTACAACTAAAGCAAATAAATATTTTTTTTTTAAAAAAAAAATGTTAAGTTTTTCAAGAGTATAAAGCTTGCAACAAATAAAAATTCAAAGTACAAAAAAGATTTATTCTAACCTGTTTTCATAGAAATTTGCCTAAATTATAACCTATTGAACTGTCCTATTTCTATATAACAGAATATGTACAACGTCAGTGCCTAGCAGTCCATTTGGTATATGTACATTCAATGTGTATTGAATCCATTATAATGGAAAAGGAAGAAAACAAAGGAATAGCAGAAAAAATACAGGGAGGAAGGATTTAAACTGAATTTAATGCTGAAAATCATCATTAAAATATCTTTAGGTCTTTTTAGAATCATTAAAATATCTTTAAAATCAGAATCTCCATCATTTAGTCAGCTTTTGTATCGCTGAGACCAAACTTCTTTTGATGAGAATAAATGTTTCTTTTGGCTGCCAGTTTCAGAGGTCTTCCTCTGTAGTGAACTGACTCTATTGCTCTGGGCCAGAGGTGAAGCAGAACATCATGGTGGAAGGCATGCCAGAGAAAAGATGCTCAGCCCCTGGCATCCAGGAAACAAAGCAAGAAAAAGATGAAGAAATGGGCCCAGGGACAAATGCATATTCCCCAAGGCCATGCCCTCAGTGACCTGCTTCAACCAGCCATAACTTATCTTCCTATGGTTACCAGCCAGTAATCCGTTCAAATCCTTAATTCATAAAATAGATTAATCCACTGATGAGGCTACAGACTTCGTGATCCAATCATTACCTAAAAGCCTCATATCTGAACTTTGCCACATTGGGAACCATGGTTTCAAACCATGTCCTTTGGGAGGACGCTCCAAATCCAAACCATAACATTTATTATTTGCTTTCTCATCTAACTTTCTATATTAAATTGATATGGCTTGGAATTTTTAAAGAAATTTCATATAATTATAACTGAGTGAAAAAGAAAGAGAGATGAATATATGCTTTTCTTGATGAGCCTTTGCCACATTATTTGGACAATTCACTGCTGTCATTTTGGGGTTTTTTTGTTTGTTTGTTTTAATTTCCTGACTTGGAATTATATCAGAAGAGCTGAAATTCCTAGGTGTGTTGGTGTTTCTGGGTTTCCAACTTCTTTTCCCAGTTTACATGTTAATTGTAAAGGTCAAATTCTATCCTATATTTTCCTTCTAAAAATTAAAGTCATCCAAAGGAGAAAACAAGGTTAGCTTTATAATTGAATGAGAATATAATTTTATTGTTTATTTACAGTTTTTCTTATGTATCTATATTTCATTGTAGAGATGAGTTTCCTTCTATCTTTCTCTTTCCCTCTTAATTTTTTTCCATAGATCAAAATCAGTCTGTAATCTAAAATCAGAGAGACCAGAATTTCTGAACAGAAAAAAATAAAATAAAATAAAAACAGAATTTTCTGCATCTAATGTGTCATGGTTCATCTCACGATTCTTTTCCCTGTCCCAGCAAAATTTCCTTGCCTCTCTCCTTGTTCTGAAGTGTTTTTCCAGCTAAGGGACTAGTCAGCTTGTACTAAGCTCTAAATTAATGCTACCATTTGTAATTTAAATGGGATCTCTTCACCATTGCCACTTAATTCAGTTCACAAATGTCCTAACCCAAAGAAGTGGCTAATGCCATATCCCCAAGAAGATTAGGGTCTAAAGGAAAAGTCAGAGAACAGAAGAATGCATTAGAAAGATAATGAGTTAGAGGAAGCTCATTCTATCAGAAAAGATGCTTTTCCCATGAAAAAAGAGTCATCCCAGAGAATGACACATATCACAACTTCTGAGGCTGAGCAACTTGTTGTTCTGATAACCCCAGTAGTTTTCATGCTTTCCCACAAAAGTTTGAAAATGTTTTTCTTGTCCATTTCTGGAGCCTGTTATGAATCATTTTATAGATCAGAGAAGAAAAGGCAAACTATTAGTAATTTGTCAAATATATTAGAAACTATAGAAATTCCCAAGATGTGCATCAGTCTAAAGATTCCAAGAAATTACTTCTCCAAAGTAACCATGGACAAGAGAATGTTTGCCTTCCTAAATCACCAAGAATCAACTTTATTGAATCAGTTGAAGCAGCTCTTCATTTTTTCTTGTTGATCAGAATTTCATTAAATTGTTCTTTAATGCCTCATGACTTTGTTTGCTCTGGTTTTACATTACTCAACCATATCCCCTAAGCTTAATTAAGTTTGTTTGTTCATGCTTTGAGCACTTTTCTCTGTTCTGCAGCAAAAATAGGTAAAATCAAGGGACACTCATTCATCTGTGAAGCTGTCAGTCCATCTTAACTTGAATATTGATTTGGGGGGAGGTTGTGACATTCCCTAGGTGAGCATGTCAAATTTGCTGACAGAGAGCTCTCTACTTAATTGAATATGATGTCTACATGAGAAGTGATGAAGTATTTCAGTGATGTATAAGTTTTCTCTCCCACTGTGTGTGCCGTACAGGGTAATGATATTCCATTGTGTGCTGACCAAACTTCTTGTGCCTTGTCTTATTACTTCTGTATTTTTTTCTCTTAAAGACCTGGGAGCAATACAGTTATTCATCCAAGAGATGATTATGCATTAAAAAAACCTGAAGCATGAAATATCAGATGGGGATAGTCATAAATGATTTGCCACATGAGTAATAATTTTAATTTGGTCACTAAACTTGAAGTGTAGTTTTACTCATCTGTAATATGGGAGTAATGATCACCCTTCCTGTCATTAACTACTTCTCAGCAGTGTTGTAAAGATTAATTTATGTTCTTAAATGGCTTTTCAAATGAAATGTGCAGTGTAAATGTTAGTTTCTAAAGCATACCTCTTCCTGGCCAGAGCAGGCTTTGTCTTAGATTAACATTTAAAATGCTGTATGAGGAATTAAGTTTTGCTTTGGACAATAGCAAAGAAATATTTTTAATGCGTTTTTAGGGAAAATGAAATACAGTTCTCAAAACTTTAACAAAAGTAAAACAAAAAGGTTATCCACATTAATTTAACCAATATATTACCTAAGTAATTACTGTCATTTATAGGTTTCTGATGGAAAAAAAAAAAATAATCACAGGCTTTCAACCTAACAAATTGCATTGTATTCCACGAATAACTTACACAAATTAGCCTGACATCACTTCATCTGACAACGTATGCAAAAATATTCTGGCGTAACATTTTGTAGTAAAATTTCTTCGGTTTTCATTTGCTTCAGATATACATTTAAATGATTGGTCACTAAGGTCTCCAGCTCTTTCATATCTGGCAAAATTATAATGTACAGAGTCACATAAATATGAATAAAAAACAGGAGCAGTAACTCTGCCCTGTGTTGGAAACTCTGATTAAGCATTAGCATTGCTGTGCTGCTAAATAACAGGATGTTAAGAAGCCGCAACACCCACACTGCCTGCTCTCCAGCTCCTTCCATGAGTGAAAGAATGTCAGTTAAGTTTTTTCTGCCCTCTGCTAGTTTTGCTTCTGTGAAAATATGCTCTTCTGACTTTTCCCCTACCTCTGTCTGCTGATTCTTTTTCAATCTTTTTTTTTTTCTAGATTCTGCTCCAAACAGCATGAATTTTAAGCTCTTTAAATGGGCATTTGAAACATATCCTCCACAACACCCAAGAATTGACTCAACATTTCTACCTACGTGACACATGTGCATCTCAAACGTCACTACAGTACAAGTGAACTTAAGCTCTTTCTGCCACCTCCTGTATTTGTCACTGCTCTATCCTAGTGAATGACAACACAATCCAGTTTGCTGTCACACCAACATCCTTACCAAGGACATACCAAGATGTCTTTGGAACTTTCTAGCCATTAATTTCTTGTACAAAATTTTATTGCATGCACACTCTAAACCAAGCAGTATGTGAGGCACTAGGCAGAACAGACACAGTCCTGCTCTCAGTAGCTTACAGGCTAGCGGGAGAGAAATAGTGTAATGAAATACATAGGATAACAGCTCATCTTGAGAAAGACATCAATGGACTGTGACAACATTATAGACTCTTTCATCTGGGAAGGCATTCCTGGGGAAATAAAAGTTGTATTTAAATCTGAAGATTGTGGAAAGAGCAAGAAGGGAAAGAAAAAAAAAGAGGTGAAGGAGGGAAACTGTTGAATATGGAGGGCATTTCAGAGGAAAATGCATGTCCCCCCTTCCCCACATCTAATCAGACCCCAGATCATGGACCTTCAAGCCAATTCTCTCTTAAATATCATAGATGCCCATCACTCTATGTCCAATGCCACATCTTTTACTTTCTGCTATCATTCTACCACCACTCTTATATGCAAGCCATGATTATATATTCTCAGAATCTCTTTATTCCCCTTTTCAAAATTCCTCAAATCTTACCAAAAGAAATGCAATAAAAATTGAGTCCTCATAAACTATTAACTCCCTTTTTCTCTATTGCTCTCTGTAAGATTTGTTTCTTCTGCCCTAAATTATCTTCCCTTTTATAGTGGAAATTCTGATAGCCTCTCAAACTTTAATCTTATCCAGGTTTGTTTGCTTGTTTGTTTTTATTGTCAGAGATGTACACAATTTCTCATGGGAATAATTGAGTAGAAGGACAGAAAAGAAATTTCAAATAATTTCATTTATTTTCTTCCTCTAAGTGGAGAAAAATATAGTTTTTTTTAATATAGTTTAGTTTCATACTTTTCCTATCTATCACAAAGTTGGTTAATTATTAATCCTAATGTAGAAATAACTTTTCCAGTTTTATTTGTGATGAATTGAGAAGAGAGGCTTTATTATAACAAAATATTTTAATCTTCATTTAAACACAGTATTGGTAGGTTATCCCTCAGGAGAAAATCCAAGTCTCATGAATGAATTAACTCTAAGTAGACAGGGTTTTGCATTGTAAATATGATCCTATTCTAACCCAATCTACATTCTCCATTTACTATGTCAATATTCTGACTCACATTTTGGAACAGCCCTTGTATATTCTTTCCTAGGTCAAAAAAGATGTATGAACACTCCAAGGCAACCATTATTTCACCCTAATGCTCACATGTATTCAAGAACCAGAAGCAGTGTGCTGATATTCAGCTAGGAACACAAAAATTAAACAATTAGTGCAAATTTTATATTCTATAACATCTATACACATTTACATAGTTTTTCAATAATCTGGTGAGATAGTTTTTGATATTTTTATTTTATAAGAGAAAATTAAGAGTAGCTATCTCAATGCTGACTTTGCCAGTTATACATACATTTGGTAGTGAATCAGTTAATCAGCTTTGATTATTTCTTTATCCTTGAAAATATTCCATGAGGTGATTAGAACATCCTGTCCTTCGGGTCTAAATCTCAAGCAGCCCCATTCCAAAGATTCTTCCACTTCCATCAGACTGTCTCATCCATTTACCTATCAGTAACCGGTTACATTAACCAGTTTCAGTAACCGGTAACATTCACACTTCTCTCCATTTCTAGTGGAGTTCCAAACCGATCATTATAATAACTCTATCAGAGACAACTAACAGTTTTCTAACTTTTATTCTCTATTTCTATAGTTAAATGTATAGCTGAAAAAGCAGTGATCCAGTCAGGAACTATCTTCTCAAGCACACTTGAAGGAGGTAGGGACAGATGATCAGTCTTTCCCAACAGAATGATTAGATATGGTGTGTGCTTTTAAAAATTGGACTTCCTGTGCTAGGCTTTCCCCTTCCTCTAGTTGGAAGTTAAAAAAAAAAAAAAAAAAAAAAAAATTCAAAGTCCATGAATCTTCTAATGGGGGAAAACATTTATTAGCCTAATTTTTGTGTGTGAGAAATAAATTTATTTTGTGTTGAACCATTACACTGAGAGATCATTTGTACAGCTGTTTAGACTACCTAAAAATATTTTAACTCCTTAGCCATCTCTTTTTTTTAATTATATTAATTTATATGAATCAATCCAATTCTCTGCTGATTCCTTGCAGAAATGAAGCAGTTGAGTAGGTCTCAAGAAAAAAAGAAAAAAGGAACACCATATTTTCTGGTCTCTCTTTACATTTGTGAAATCAATACTGAATGAGTTTTCAGTCTCAGCACTGGTTCAAAACACAACTGTATCCTTCTGATCAGTGCATTCTTCCACTCATGGAGGTAACTGTTGCATACCTGCTGTTTTCTCAACTTCCAATACCCCTCCTTTCTTTCTCTCACCTTTCTTTCTTTCTTTCTTTCTAATGCACTGAGAAAATCAAGCCATCAGTCAAGAGATGTCATATCCTCCAACCACAAAATCCATCAGTCTAATTGCAACCGTGCCTGATTTTTCTCCCTCCACTCCTCAGTGAATGTATTTTCTCCTACTTAAACTACCTCACCAATTCATCCAGTTATTTCTCCTATTGGAGGTCACTCATCCCTTCTACCTAATCCATTATTCATATATATGCATATATATGAATATATATATGAATATACACACATATGTATTCATATATACATGATATGTGTGCATATACATATGTATCTAATGTGTCTAAACATAGAATATAATATACATAATATATGTGTATAAACACATATTAATAAATATGTTATTTAAATAATATATATACATGTGTAGATAACATATAAACATATCTTTTATTTACTTACTAAATACACATGTTTACACATATTATTTCACACTTTTAAAATTAAACTCATCCATAATTTCACTTAAATACCTAATTTTCTGTTTCCTTTTATGGTAAAACCCTCCCATGTCCATTCTTTCCATTCTTTCCTGCATCTATATAAATTAATATATTTATCTCCAACTCCTATGACACATTGACCAAACCCAGTGGCCAATTTTTAATCCACTTCTGCTTTAATCTATTCTCTATATTTAATCACTCTAATGTTCTTGAAATTGTTTTGTCACTTGATTTTACTCCTTTGTTGTTTTTCTGTATCTCATGCTGCCCATTCTTATTTTCCTGTTCTCTATCTTCATTGTCCTGCAATTTGAATATCACAGTTTCTCAGGGATTTGTCTTTACATATCTTCTCTATCTACACTAGATTCTTAGGTGATTATAACTACTACCATGACTTAATCAGCAATCCTATGCTGGAAAGCACTTAAATATGTGTCTGTGGGATCTATCTCCTGGATGCCTAACTCATCCAGCTGCATCTAAAATTTTTCTCTTTAATATGTAATATTAAAGACTATTAATCTCAAATTTAGTCTATATACAATATATAGCCTATGTAAAATATAATTTAATCTTTTCTACATGCAAATTTTTTTCTCCATCAGCCTAAGTCCTTTTCAGTAAATGACAACTTTGTGTGTTTTATTGTCTATGCAAAAATTTTCTGGTTTTGTTACACACTGTCCCATATCAGCAAATTCTGTTAACTTTACCTTAAATGCAGATACAGAATACTTTCTACTTTCTACTACCTCCATTGCTACTTTCCTGGATGAGAAAACACTATTGCTTCTCTGGCTTGTTGAATTGACTCCCTAGCAAGCCTTCCCAAGTCTTTCCTGGCCTCCTCTAGTCCACTAATTATACTTTCAAAGCAATAACATGATCATGGTCTTTCCTGGCTTCAACTCGCCTTGGCTTCCCCTCATACTCACAGTGAAAGCCTAATTCCTCAAAGTTTTATGTGCTCTAGACTCCATTGCTGGGCTACTTCAGTCCTGCTAAAAAAAAATTTGGTCCCCTGGTTTTCCCTACATAGGGATGCTCAGGCATGCTGCCATGTCTTGGGTTTGATGTTTATTATGTTTTTTTCTCCTATAATATCTTTCCCAGTACAATGATGTGACTTTGCCCTCAATTTTCTACACATATCAAGAATGAGCTTCTTAAATTTGCTTTTTTCTGGAAATACAAAAAGGAGAACCCTATATTACTTGTTTTATCTTTGTTCTTTATTTTTTTTAAATACTGCTAATGCCCCCAACATTTATTTTTTCATTTTGGTTCTCTCAAAACTACTTCATAAGCCTCATGATAGGAAAAAACATTGTATACGCTCATATTTTAAATCTTTAGAACAATGTCTGCTGTAGAGATAAAAAATAACTATCTACTAAATGAATTAACAATTCTCTGAAACCCATCAAAATGGTATTGTTAGCTATAAGTGAGGAGTATTGACTTTATCAAGGGTGTTTTGTCAAAATTCATTAAAACTGTCATTTTTCGATAACTACATTGAAATATTATCAGATCCTTTGGGTGGGATAAAATTCTGACACAGCTCCCTTGATGATTCTGATATGAACATCTCTCCCCCAGATTTGTGAAACTCTTGAGCTCCCACTAGCTCCAAATGTCACATTGCCTTTGTGTAGCTTCACAGTCACCAAAGATCTATTTTTGACATCAATTAGTAGGACAGGATGAGTAATGAGACTGAAGTTAGTGTGAAAGTTCAGAGTAAACACTTAATGCATTTTATAACTCATCTGGGAGGATATAGGTAGATGATGGATAGACTCCAAATGCTTGACAAACTACTCTGTAGCAAACTACTGAAAACAGAGTGGCCAGAATAAACCCTGAGCATGTATGAAGCCCCACTGTCAACCCAGAAAGGAGACTTGAGAAAATGCATACAAGCATGCTTAGCAGAGCAGCTGGAATTCTATGTAAGAAAATTAGGTGGATAATAAGCATAAATTCATTTTCAATTCTCAATTTCTAATATGAAGCTCCACTTCATTATTTGTCAGAAACAAATCTTACTCTTTTTGGTGTTTCCACATCCTGTTCATTGAAGCCAATTCTGAAATCTAGGACCTTTATATAATGGCAAGGTGTGCTAGATCAATTTGGGTTTCTATAATGAAAGATCTGAGGCAAGCTAGCTTTATAAAGAATGGAGGTTTGCTGAGCTCACAGTTCTGGAGGTTCAAAGGCCTGGCAGCCACATTGGCTCAGCTCTGGTGAGGGCCTCATGGCTAATGTAACCTGTATTGCAGGATCACATCCACTTAACCTCTTCTGAGGACAGTTCCCCCAGAGGCTGAAGGATCTCCCATGAGACCTCACCTCTTAAAGGTCCCTTCACCTCTCACATCAGCACACTGGGGAACAAGCCTCCAACACATAAATTTTAGAGGAACAGACCACACCAAACCAGAGTGCAAATTATAGGACTGTATTGGAATTAAATTATCAATCAAATTCATTACATTTATTCAATGGAATGTGTCAGGTATCCACTAAAAGTTACATCTTCCTGTGTGGCCCCATCTCAGCTTTCTCTCAATGGCAACTTTTTAGATTTCTGCAGCTCTTTAATCAATCTGGTAAGCAGGTAACATTTTTCTGCTTTAGTAAAACTGTGTCATCTGTGGTCCTTTCCCACGTCCTCTTCCTTGCTATTCTTAAATAAATGGAGTTCATTTCCCATGTACCCAGACACACTTGTATTCTAAAACATTCATGCCATTTGTCTTAGTCCATTTTCTGCCACTACAGCAGAATACCAGAGACAGGGTAAATTATAAACAATAAAAGTTTATTCAGCTCACAGTTTTGGAGGATGGGAAACACAAGATGGAAAGGCCATATCCGATGAAGGTCTTCATGCTATGTCACAATATGGGGAAGAGCAAATGAGAACATGTGTGTGAGGAGGAGCAAGAGCACATACACACAAGAGATCACTTTTATACAAATCTACTCCCCCAACAATAAACCACTCTCAGTAGTGACTCCACTCTCCCTCTCAATACCTTCAGAGTGGGATTCAATTTCAACATGAGTGTTGAAGGGAACATTCAAACTGCAGCACCTCTGTTGTGTGCATGACACTTGTAGCTGCTTCTGTACTTCTCCCAGAGCCTTGTCTCTTAAGTGTACCAAAAAGTCATATATACAACTCCTCTCTAATCTCACATCTCATAATCCTATGGAATTCATGAATTCATGAGGCTTCCTGACTCAAGACCAGAAGCCTTAATGAATTTCAGGACAGAAAGCTTTGCTCTAAAGTCGCCACTATTATCATGCTTTCCCCAAAACACATTGTCTCCAGAGTCCTTTTGGTTGCTCTCTACTCTTTTTACTCTCTTTCTTTTCTTAAAACAATATATGCATCACTTCTTTCAGGCAATAAACCCTATCCTAAAATTGTCAAGGAGAACAGATTAGGGAAGGAGAGAAGAGGTAAAAGAAAACTAATAATAGCAAAGAATGCAAATAAAATTTTTTAAAATGCATTATCTCATCACAAAGAGGAGTGTGGATGACATAATAACTGGCTTTAGTTCCCTCACATCTCCCTAAATACTTGCCACTGTATATAACCTGTGCTTTCCTTGCCATGCATCTGGGTAGGACTCTCTAGGGTACCTCAAGGCTGAATTTAGAAATAAACACCATATTACTGGCTTTAGTATGGAAATGAGTATCTACAACCTACTTTTCTTCAGGAAAGAAATGAATAATATATAGTAAGAGGGTCATATGACAAGGATTTAAGGTAAGATATTATGGACAAGTAGGAAGTAGGCCTATTAGGAGATATTTTGGCACAGACCAGCCTTATGTTGCTGAAGATAATTGTGCCCATGCCTAAAGGCTTGTTAGACTGTGTCCAGCAACGCGAACACAGTGAATAGGCCTTTTATGGTCAGCATCAGAACAATGTCATCACAAAACTTCTCCAAATCTTAATGACTTAGCATTTCCAAGCTGCTGTTTTCTCAGTGGTCACTCAGCCACCAAGACCAAGCCACCTATACCTTGGATGTCACCATCTTTAATACTCTTACTACAGTGTTGCCAACTAAGATGAGGATTTTTACTGTACCACATCTGGAAATGGCTCTTACTTAGGTATGTCTGCAAATGGCAGACTTCACTTCCACTAAGGGACAAAAACATACAGCCTTCTTGTGATGAAATTCTTTGAAGAGTTCATAACATAATCTCTGTCCAGTACTTTCATGATCAACTCTTTGTATGTTAGAAAGGGAGGGTAGATCCTTTAATAAAAAATAGGCTCCCCTGGTAGCTGCTATAACATCAAACTAAAGGCAAGTTTGCCAATGATGAAGCATTAAAATGAATGATGGCCAGTCATCTGCCTTACCTGTCATCTCCACCCCTATTGCTAATAACAACATCATGGAATAGAAAAGTATCATGAACATAACTATTATAAGTGTCAAAGGGATAGAAATCAAATAAGAATGAAAGATTCTAAACAATAACTTAGGTTTAAATTCTAGGCTCTCTAATAAACTTGTTAGGAAGGGTCATTTTTTCAATTACTGGCTAAATGTTCTTACCTATGAGATATTTTCCCACATTTTATAAATTCCCCCATTACCTACCACCACTATCAGCACACACAACTACACATACACACACATATCAAAACAAAGACAATGGCAAAAAGAAGCCAAGGCCTGTGGGAAATTGAAAATGTAGATAAAATTTTGAAAAAGAAATGAAGGGAAAAATAAGAGGCCTGACTAATCCCCAGTGTTAATGAATATCAGTAAAAGGTTTAAGACCTAAAAGTAGGGAGTGTGTGATTTTTCAACAAACTCAGATGGAACAGAAAAATATTAAAGAGTACAAGAAAATCCAAGAGATGATTGTTCTAATTTTCATGCATGGATTTAAATTTAGCTTTTAAATTTTTCTTACTTTAATAGTTTTGACATTTAAAAAAATAAAGAACTTTTACAAACTATTTCCTGTTGTATTTAAGGCACCCTGTGTGTTCAGTGAATGTCACAATTCCATTAAGTCCCCTTCACAGACATGCAATTTTATCCTCTTACTATACGCTCTTAATGCACTGAGCACTTCAAGGGAGCATAAGGTAGAGCCTGGGGGCCTGGAAAGGAACATTCAAATTCTTACAGTTGGACTTAAACATTAATATGGTGTCATTAAGAAAATGACTTTCAATTAGTATACTATTTATCCTCTTTTATTTTGTTTTTACAAGACCCATCTCTCAAAAATTTCCATCTACAAAATACATTCTTTTAGTTAGAAATGTTTTTAAAAATTAATACCTGAAAATGCATTTTATCATATTGCTTTCATTATATGACATAACCAAGTGTGTTGCTAGGCAACTGGCTATGGCTTTTGGAAAACTGCATACTTTATAATAGATTACTTTAGAGGCATTTTTTCAAAACAAACAGAATAGAGTTATCTAAAAGCATCTTCTGAAATTCTATATAGAAAATGTGGGGTTTTTTTAATTCAACATCTCCAAAAATGAGGAAGAGCTGCTCCTCTCATATTGGTGCTACAATTTTCATTTAGCAGAGACAGACAGGATAAAGAGACCTTAAGTCTCTGCCTCCAAACATCCAAATTACTAATGAAAATGTTCATTGTAAATTATTTATTATATTCAGTTTTCATTCAAACACATTTTTTGGTGAATAAAAATATGATTATTTGTAGAAACTTAAATTTTTTTAAAAAAGAACAAATTGAAAATAATTGTTTTTAAAAAGTGAATTGCTACTGCCCTGGCTTTGTGTACTTGTTTTCTAACTGCTCAATTACATACAAAAATGATTTTTTAAATAAGAAATCTTTTTTAGTGACAAGTACCAGTCAGTTATACTTTAATTTAACATGGAGGAGATTATCTCATTGGGTAGAAGTTTAGAATATAGAGCATCTAAAGTCTATTCCAAGCTTAAGTTTCTGTGACTCTATAAAATATTGTGTTTTCTTTAATAGGATATTTAAAATGATAAAATGGTATTTATTAGATATAAAAATTATGGGAAATATAGAAAATGATAAATTATTCACTACAGAGATTATGGGATTTTAATATTTTAGGATAAATCTTTAGGCTTTTTCTTCTAGATGCATAATTTTTTTAGATGTGTTATTTTACATTGAAGTGGTTTTTTGCTTTTCTGTTTACCATAATCTATGATATATTTTATCATGTACATAATTTTGTGGCTTCTTTATTTTGTTAATATTAAATTATAAGCACCTTGTCGTGCATATAACTTTTTTGAGACATATTACTGGATAATTGAGTGGCAGCCCACCATATGGCTGTACCATAATTTATTTATTCTATTAAAACTAAATTTTTTACCAATTTTTCATTATTATAATAAGGATATAGTGGATGTCTTTATTCATAAATCATGATCCATATCTCTTCAATTTCCTTAGGGAAGTTACCCAGAAGTGAATTTACAAACTTAAAAGTGCACATTATTTTAAGGTTAAACCCACATGTGTCTGAGTTGTTTTTCAAAAAGCAAAAAACAGAATTTATTTTCTTTAAAAATGCCCAACAGCAATAGATAGGAAGGAATACTGCACCCTCAATGGCATTAAATATTATTGAATTAAATGGTTTTTTGTTGTTGTTGTTGTTGTTTTTGGTTTAGGGAAAGGAGTAAATTGCATTTTGTGGTTTCAGTGAAACTGAATATAATTTTTCTTATATTTATTTTCTATTTTCATTTCTTTTTTGGTGAATCTGCATCCTTATTGTTCACCTAAAATATTCATTCTTTTCTTTTCTAGTTAACTTTGTGTTTGGTCTACATTTATTGGGGTGACACCCTTCAGAGAACTAAAATCAATCTGAACTTTTTTCACTGTAATGAAATAGAGTTTCAAGATGTTAAAATAGTCTAGACCAAGCTTTTACATCTTATAGTAAGAACAGCTATCTATTGGAAGCTATGTAGCCAAGAGTTAGTTTTGAAAGCTGTTCTTCCTTTCAACGGTTGTCTTATTGTTATTTCTCCTAATGGAGACACTCCTGTTTCCCATTCTCCCAGGTAAAAGCCAGCTATGATGATGCTCTCAGGAGTAGCAGAGCCATAATACAGAGAGTGCTCCAAGTGAAAGAGCGTTCATCAGCAATAAGCAGCACCCTCTTTGCATTGTAGTTTGCATGGGAAAATTAAGCTCCTGGAGTAGGAGTCCTCACAGATTTGGGGCCCTATTGGTTATAGTAGCCTTATCTATTTAAAAAACTCACTGCTGATCTTTGTTCCCTGAACCACATTTATCCCTCTTATCTTCTACTCTCTGCAAAGGGAAATCTCAATGTCCAGTTGGTGTGGGGGCAAAGCCAAACTAGATTACCCCTAATCAACAGCCAAGCTTTCAGATTGCACGGCATTTTCTAAAGGGGAAAGGCACCCTGATTCTTTATATCAATTCCCTGAGGCAGAAAGATTGACCATTGTGACCACAAATCACAAATTTCCTGCCTCATTTCATATGGAGATCAACGGCAAAGCACATTTGTCATTGTGTTGGAGGTGGGGTGGTGGTTTGCTGATTTCATTCAAGCCTTAAAGGGTGGTCTCTCTTCTCTCAGTAAAATTCCAAACAGTGAGCAGAAAACTATGAGAGAATTTTCATGGATTTCTTTAAAACACAAACTATATGTTCTCGACCCTAGTGTAATATGCAATTTCCTGGGAAATTTTAAGCATAATAGACAAAAGTCACAGTTTTCTGCCTATATTCCTATCAAATGTCCAAAGAAAAAGGTATGGAAAAATGTGAGTAATGAATAAGAGGAAGACCTTCAGTTCTATTAAGACAGGTTTGTTTGTCTTCCAGAAAAATTGGAATCTGTGCACAGCTATGTATAAACATTTACATACCAGCTGCACAAAAATATATTGGGCCTAGCTTTTATTTTTTGCCATTTAGTTAATCATATTTTACTTGTAAAACACCTTGCTCCATCATCAAGAATACAAATAACAACAAATGCTGGCAAGGATGTGGAATAAAAGGAACTCTTATTTGCAGTTGGTGGGAAGGCAAATCAGCACACATGTTGAGCTTGTCTAGCTTTGATTCTAAAGCCCACACCAAAATTCTGTTTCCTAAGATCTGAGATAAGTCATAAAGATTCATATGTTTAAGAACTTCCCCAGATGATCTTAATGTGCATATGGTCTCAGATTCAAATGTTGAATTTTTTTTTTAAGTCAGTGTCAACAATTTTGGTGGGACTGCCAATTGGTGAAATATAGAGATTCCTCAAACAACTAGGAATACAACCACCATTTGATTCAGCTATACTACTCCATGGTATATATCCAAAAGATTTAAAATCAGCACAATACAGTGACACAGCCACATCAATGTTTATAGCAGCAAAATTCACAATATTTAAGCTATGGAACCAACACAGGTACCCTTCAAAAGATGAGTGGATAAAGAAATGTGGTATATATACACAAAGGAATATTATTCTGCCATAAAAAAGAAAAGACTTTGACTTTTGCCAATAAATAGAGGGATCTGGAGAATATAATGAATATAATGCTAAGTGAAATAAGCCAGTTCCAAAAAGCCAAAGGTCAAATGTTTTCTCTGATATGTGGAAGCTAATCCAAAATAAAGTGGGAAGGGTGGTGGTTAAAAAAAAAGAATAGAAGAAAGATCAGTGGAGCAGACAAAGGGGAATGAAGGGAAAGGAGGAAAGATGGGATAGGGAAAGACAGTAGAATGAATCTAGCATTTCTATACATATATGAATATACCACAGTGAATCTCACCATCATGTACATCCATAAGACACTAATCTTTTTTTAAAAAATAGCTATAAGGAAATAGCAGAAAAAACAGTAAAGTAGAAGAGAAGAGAAAAGGAATTGGGAGGAAGGGAGGGGAAGGGGAAGTACTGGGGACTAAATTTGAACAAGATTCCACGCTTTTATAATTATGTCAGAATAAATTAGAATAAGGGCTGGGGATATAGCTCAGTTGGTTGCTTCCTCATATGCACAAGGCCCTGGGTTCAATCCCAGCACCAAAAAAAAAAAAAAAAAAAAAAAGATAACATCAGTGATAATTTTGCCATGTGGCCTAGTGGTCGAGTGCCCCTGAGTTCAAGTCCACAGTACCAAAAAAAAAAAAAAAAAAATTGAACAAGATTCCATGTTTTTATAATCATGTCATAATAAATTCTTTTGTCATATATAACTAAAAACAAATTTAAAAACATCAGTATCAGGCTGGGGATGTATAGTTCATTGGTAGAGCAGTTGCTAGCATGTGTGAGGTGCTGGGTTTCCTCTCCAGTACTGCAAAAATAAACTAATTAATTAAAAAGTCAGTACTAATGTAACAAATGATAAATTAGTAACTTCTATTATTCATTGAAAATTTGCCACACTATTACTGTATTCTGACATTTTTGTTGAAATAAATCAATCGTATTCCTTCAAATCTTCTCTTACAGAGATCTACTTACAAAAATCTCTTGAGAAATTTATTTTAATACATGTTTCTATTAGCTGGACATGTATTCAAGTATTTTTTTTTTCAACATGAACACTTAGGTGATATAATGTTCATGTTTTCGAATTTCAGAGAAATATCTTTCCCCTGACCTTGCAAATATATGACTTTTCTGGCTATAGAATTCTTAGACCTTCTATATATATATTTTTTTCCTTTTAATTTCCTTTCAGAGATGCTGATGTTGCTCTATTGATTTCTGACCTTTAGTGATCAGGAGAAAAAAATCTAACACCAACCTAATTATATGCTCTGAAAGCAATTTGTCTTTTCTTCTAGATGTGTGTACTGTGTATTTTCACTAAATATACTTGATACTCTGTGACCTCTTTAGATGTGATGACCCAAACCTTTTCACAGGTCAGAAACCTTTTTTGACTATATATTTGATGATTACTTCTCCCCCAACATTTTTGTTCCTTTTTATTCTAATTCCCAAATACCAGCATATTGGCTTTTCTGAATCATTACTCAATATCTTCCAAATCTTGGACTGGATACTTTTTCTACAAACACCACCAAATATTTACTTTCTCCTATGAAAAAATAAAAATAGGCAACCTGCCCAGCTGCGACCAGAACAAGAGGTAGGCACCCGCCCAGAAGGAGAAACCCATCTGCCAGTTCCCCTGGACTCCAGGGCCCAGAGTAGCAGCTCCCTGCTGCTGCACCCAGGGCCCAACCTGAGGAAAAGCCACCTCCACTCCTGGGGGGAAGGGCGACCTGCCCAGCTGCAACCAGAACAAGAGGTCTGCAGAACTGCTGTTGAGCCCGAGGAGAACACCGCCATATTTGAGGAAAGCAGTGGCTGACCTGGACAAAGAAACAAAGAAGAAAGGAAAAGTAGCTGCAGACATCCAGGGATCCGCCAGCGCTCTGAGAACAGCACACACCTGGGTGAGACTCTGGCAACCAGCAAGGGGAGGGTGTTGCTGCCTGAAGCGATTGCCACTTGGAGCAACAAAGATGCAGGAATAAGTTCAGAGACAGACTGGAAACTCACAGGCTCTTTATTCTGCCAGCTTCTCTCTCGGCTCCAACAACACCCAACACGCCATCCACACTCCTCCAACCACCACAAAATGGCCCCGACGACGACCCACAATCCCCCGGCCAAGTCTCGCCAGATCATGCAAATGGAGCCAACCCAATCCACAATGTCCCAGGCCAAGTCTCACGAGACCATGGAAGGTGGTAATGCTTATGGCTCACAGCTAACTGCAATCTTAGCTATCTCCTTAATTAGGGCTCCTGCACTTACCCCCTTTTTGTTTTAAAAGAGGGGATGCTCTAGGACGTCCATGTGCAACCAACATTCTTACCCGTCATCAGATAATCAAGGCTGTGCCCTTGACTCCTGTCTTAGGTTGATATGTCGGCCACATGAGTCTGTCCTGTGCGACTGTGCCTGTCTTAGGTTGTCCCCCTCTGGGGATCTTACCCGTCATTGGCTACCAGCCATCCAATGGAGCCCTTCAGGATCGACTGTGTATGATGACTAACAGCCGTCCAATTGTGGGGAGATGCTGCGGCTTTAAGGCGATAAGCCTTCTGCTGACAAGCCAAGTTGCATAGCATATCAAATTCTTTAAACAAATCAGCTGCCCTGAGTTCTATCAAGTAACACACTGAGTTCTCTAGACAAATACCCGCAATGCATTGTTTCGTAAAGTCCCAAACAATGAAATATCAAAATGTCCACTTGTTATAACACGTTGATCTAGGAGGCCCCATGCATGCAGAGCAGAGGCCACACTGCTGGTGAGGTTGTTTGATGTTTGAGCAGCAGGGATGCTTGGAGCTGTAGCAGCAGCCGTCTTTTTTATGTCTAGACAATGCCACTGGCAAATCTTCAGGGCCCACTACATAGAAACTCAAGCATCAATTATTAAAGGAAAGGCAGTGCTAATCCAGCACTGAGGCAAGAGGTCAGTTGTCAAGCTAAAAAAATAGAATTATTAGATTAGAAGATTAAAGTTGATTTCTGCTCACACACATTGCTGCTTGAGCTCCCACAAACATAAGCTGGCAAAATATCATATTCAAAACAAAACAAAGAAAGACTGAGAGTATTTACTGCATTAAAGATAGATTAAAGAAAAGCTAAAGGCACTTTGGAAAAATAATTTGTTAGCTGGAATCCTCGAGTCTCTGCATACACAGCAATCCTTTACCTGTTGAAATAATTCAAATTAATCAGCTATTAAACAAATGAAGTTAATAACAAATAAACAATCCTATGTCAAAACACCAAAATATCAGTTTATACAGCTCTAGTCATATTCTTCACTAAAGAGAAGTCCCAGGGACACCTATAAATCAAAATTGAAAGTACCTTCACTTATAAAATTATTTACCTAAATTGAATACTCTTAAACTAAAATGAATTAAAGTTATTTGGATCCATACATATATTTTTTCATAAGCGCTTTGGTATTTGTGATGTCACACTGGACAAACACACAAACATACAAACATATATTTGTGACGTCACATTAACATGAAATGTAGACAAATGCACAGACATAAAGACATGTATAAAAAGAAAAAAAAAATACAATTGTGCGCACACTAAAGAGAGATCTCCTCGTCCCGGCTGGGAGGAATGACAATTAAGTTGTGAAATATTTTGAAGGACTCTTTTAAGGGAATCATTCCATACCTTCATCTTGGTCCTCTTGATTTTGTACTTTTTTTTATTAATCTTGATTCCTCAACAACTTCATCTTGATCCTTTTGATGTGGTAGCTGCTTTATTAATCTAGATGGTATCCATATTGGAGAAGATTCATGCTTTGGAAAAACACAAACAGATCCTCTCCCTCAAATTAATACTGGATCTGGACCCTTCCATGTACCTGAAAGAACATCCTTCCAGTAAACCAAAGGTTTATGTTGTTGGTGTGGGTTCAATGTCTGTCTCCAGCAGAATAACCATTAGAGTCTAAAGTTAAAAAATTTAAGGTAAACGGGGCAACTGCCAATCTGTCCCTAGAACTTTTCCAATTTTCTTCTTTTTGATTTAATAACATAATTTTCAGTGTGAGGTTTGCTCTTTCAATAATGCCCTGACCCTGAGGATTGTATGGGATGCCTGTTTTATGGGATATATTGAATTTTACGCAAAACTGTTTGAAAGATGAGGACGTATATGCAGGGCCATTATCTGTTTTAAGCATTTTGGGGATGCCCAATGCAGCAATAGCTTGCAAACAATGAGATGTAACATCTTTAACTTTTCCTCCAGAATGTAAGGAAGCAAAAATCATGCCTGAGCATGTATCTATGGTCACATAAATAAATCACAGTTTTCCAAAACTTGGCTCATGAGTAACATCCATCTGCCACAAATGATTGGGCATTAATCCTCTAGGGTTAACACCATAATGAGGATTGGGCAAATGTGTCATACAAGATTTACAATCTTTTACAATTGTTCTGGCTTGCTCCTTTGTGATTTTAAACCTACTCTACAAGGTGGTGCTATTGACGTGAAACTGGGAGTGAAATAAAGTAGCTTGCTGGAGGGCTCAAAGTATAAAGACTTTTTGGGTAAGGTCATCAGCCTTCTGATTACCTTCATGGAGGGGACCAGGCAAGTTGGTATGTGCTCTAATATGACCTAGGAATAGAGGTTCTTTTCTTGCCCACAAAAGTTTTTGTATTTGATAAAACAATTTAAAGCTGGAGTATGAGGTGCTATTGGTCCTGCTAGCTCTAATTTTAGGACGGCATGTACAATATAGTGGCTATCTGAAAAAATGTTCATGGGCTGCTCTCTAAAATTTTCCAGAACTCTTACCACAGCTTCCAGTTCCACTAATTGAGCTGATTTGTGTGCAGTTATGTAAGTCATATTTTCTTTTTTAGTGACTAATGTAGCAGTACCATTTGAGGACCCATCTGTGAATACATTTAATGCCTTAGGAATAGGTTGATTTTTTATTACCTATGGAAATATAATAGGATGATTGATACAAAAAGATAATATAGGAGACTTAAGAAGATGATTATCAAAATTTGCAGAAGTAGAGCATCTAGCTATAGCCCAATCATTATCATTAAAGCATAAATATTCAATCTGTGAAGATGAATAGGGAGTAATAATAGTAGCAGGGTGAATGCCAAATATTTTAGTAGAAGTCTTAAGTCCTTGAAGAATAAGTTTAGCCACCATGGAGGTATAAGACTCAATTATACTTTTAGGAAAGATGGGCAAATGTATCCATAATAAAGGCCCTTGTTGCCAAAATACTCCTGTGGGTGTATATTGTGAAGAAATAATAATCAATATCAGCGGTTGAGTTAAATCAAATCTATCACAATGAGCTTATTCGATGGCTTTTTCTACTAACTTTAAAGCTTTCCAACATCAGGAGTCAATGTTCACGGTGAAGATGGATCAGGGTCCCCGCGAAGGATGTCAAATAAAGGTTTTAGTTGGCCAATAGTGAGGTTTAGTGTAGGGCGAAGCCAATTAATATCTCCCAGCAATTTTTGAAAGTCATTGAGAGTGGCCAAATGCTCCTTATTAATTAATAATTTTGAGGCTTAATAAAAGTGTCCATAATTTGGAATCCTAGATATAATATTGGAGATCTAATTTGAACTTTTCCTTAGCAATGTTTAGTCCATATTGTTTCAAGTTTTCTGATATATCACTAAATATGGTGAATAAGACTTCTTGATTAGGATGAGCAAGCAAAACATCATCCATATAATGGAGGCACATAAGCTCTGGGTATTTATTTTTGATAGGCTGAATAACTTTATCTACATAGATTTGACACATAGTGGGGACTATTAGCCATGCCCTGTGGCAAAACCTTCCATTGATATCTCTAATCATGGCCATTATTGTTAATAGAAGGAACTGAAAAAGCAAACCTGGGGGTATCCAGAGGGTATAGAGGAATAGAAAAGAAACAATCCTTTATATCAAGAGTAATAAGATGGAAATTTTTTGGAATAGCTACAGGATTAGGAAGTCCAGGTTGAGTAGGGCCCATGATTTGCATGGTTTTATTAATTTCTCTAAGATGATGTAACAATCACCATTTTCCTGATTTTTTCTTGATCACAAATATGGGGCAATTCCAGGGAGAGGTAGAAGGTTCTATATGTCCTGCTTCTAGTCGTTCCTGAACTAGTAGGTGGACCGCTTGTAATTTCTCTTTAGATAGGGGCTCCTGAGGGACCCACACTGGCTTATCAGAAAGCCATGGTATTTTCAAAATTATTTTCTCAGTGGCCCCCCCAAAAAATATCTTTTTCCTTTATGACAATGATTACTTTTAGGGTTAAGATTACTCTGTACTTTTTGATGATGATTTCTTTTAGGGTTAAGATTATCCTGTACTTTTTGATAATGATTTATTTTAGGGTTAAGATTACCCTGTAGATTTTCACATTTAATACCTGCAGGCTTGGTTGCAAGGTGTACTCCCATTTGTTGCAAAATATCTCTTCCCCATAAAGTAACCCGTAGGTTAGGTAAAACATAAGGCTGAAATGTTCCTTTATGCCCTTCATCATCCTCCCATTTTAAAATTACCGCACTTTTCTCTAGGAGGTTATTATATCCCAAGCCTCTTAAACTGGTTGAAGCTTTTTGCAGAGGCTAGTGCTTGGGCCATTGCCATAGATTAATGATGGAAGAGTAAGCATCAGTATCTATCAGTCCCTCCATCTCTATTCCTTGGATTTTTATTTTACACATAGGCCTCCTTGAACAATCCTGAACCCAGCAAGCCATAGGTCCCAAGTCAGTGGAAAAAAATCCTCTATTGTTCCTTTTTTGAGGCATACTCATTTTAAATGAATTATGTAAATTGGGAAGGAGAAGCAACTGAGCAATTCTATCTCCTTGATTAACAGAACTTATACTTTGGGGTGAGCTAAGCATTATTTTTATTTCCCCTTTGTAGTCTGAGTTTATTACACCTGGGGTCACTTGCAAATCTAATAAGCTTTTAGGACTTCACCCGAGAATAAGTCCTATAGTCCCTGAGGGAAGAGGTCCCCTGACTCTTGCGGGAATCAGTTGAACCCCCATTTCCCGTGTTAACACTATTCAGGCGGTGGAACAGAGGTCTAATACTGCATTTCCTCCTGTTCCTCTGGCGAGGGAGTGGATGGGTAGTAGGGATTGTGCCAGGGAAGCATCTGAGTGGATGCTTGAGGATACTCCTCCTCCAATGCCTCGTACATTTGTAGGCCCCGGGGCATTGGGCCCCATGCCCCGTTTTTTGAATTCCTGAACAAATGATTTCCATAGATGTCAAATTTTGAATGGCATTTATTGGCCCAATGATTTCCCTTTTTACACCTGGGGCAGCGGCCTGGGGCACAGTATGAGCTTGGTCTTATTTCTCTTTTGGGATTTTGCCTAGAATAGCCTGATTGATTATGATAATTTTGCCTGGAATATCCTGATTGATTATAATGTCTAGGTTGAGCCTTTGTGAAATTTTGAGGGAAAGCACCTCTCATTGAGGCTGCAATCACATTTCCTGTGACAAAGGCGTCATTTATATCTTTACATAGTTGTATGTATACGGAAAGATCCTTTTTATTTCTCCATGGCCTGATGGCTTCCTGGCAGTATTTATTAGCATTTTCGTATACTAATTGAACAACTAATGGCATAGCTTGATCAACATCTGCAAACACTCTACCTGCAGTTCTCAAAAGTCAATCAGCAAAGTCAGCATATGGCTCATTAGGTCCTTGAATCACTTTTGACAAGCTACCTTGTAGATCCCCAGGTCCTTGTACAGTTTTCCATGCCTCTAAGGCAGCGGCGTTTATCTGAGCATATACACCTGGGTCATAATTTTTTTGAGCCTGTAAGTCTGCGAATTGCCCTTCTCCTGTGAGCATTTCTATATTATGGTCTCCAAACCCTGCAGCTGCGTTTCTTTTAGCCATTTCTATACAAAGTTCTTGAAATTGCAATCTCCAAACCAAGTATTGCACCCCACTTAATGCTGCTTTACATAGACTTTTCCAGTCTGAGGGGGTTAAGCTAAAGGTGTTAAGGGACTCCAGCATACTCAACGTGAAAGGAGCTTGGGGCCCATACATTATTACTGCCTCTTTGAGATTTTTTATTGTTTTGAAATCTACTGACTGGTGGACCCTCTGTCCATTTTTCTTTTCAAATACTGGCAGTTCCCAATGTATCTGTGAGTTACCCTCAAGAGCGCATAAGCACTCAGAAAGACTTTTTATTTCTGTTTCTAGGGTATGTAAATGCCTAGTAATACCCTTCATATTTTCTGTAATGGATTCCACCCATGGGGGGGGAGTAGAGGACACAAGTGGTTCCTCTACTTGATGGTCCTCTTTCTTGATCTTTTTTACTTTCTTTTTCCTCATTTTTCAGGATCACTTTTACTAGATTCCTCATTACTGCTAATTTCACTGACAGCAATAGCCTGAGTCCCAGGTTCCATGAAGAGCAAGTAATCTTCAGCTATCTCCAATAACTCCCGAATAGTTCTAACAGCTTGGATTTTTGTCATCTTTGGGACTCTTCTAATATTCTCTTTACTGGTCTTAGTTGACCCAGTGGAAGCTATGCTTTCTTGATCACTTTCACTTTTTTCTAAATCCTCCTCACTGACAACGGAGTCAGGTATATCAAGGATTCTTTCCATAGCCTCTATCACTTGGGATTTAGTTATATTCGAACCCATCTTTAGAGACCTTTCAGTTCTTACCTGTCTGCTCCGAAGTCCCCATACGGGCCGCCACCTGTTGCTGCCTGAAGCGATTGCCACTTGGAGCAACAACACCACAGAATAAGTTCAGAGGCAGACTGGAAATGAACAGGCTCTTTATTCTGCCAGCTTCTCTCTCAGGCTCCAACAACACCCCAACACGCCATCCACACTCCTCCAACCACGACAAAATGGCCCCGACGACGACCCACAATCCCCCGGGCCAAGTCTCGCGAGATCATGCAAATGGCGCTGACCAGATCCACAATGTCCTGGGCCAAGTCTCATGAGACCATGGAAGGTGGTAATGCTTATGGCTCACAGCTAACTGCAATCTTAGCTATCTCCTTAATTAGGGCTCCTGCAGGAGGGCATGTCTGAGGCTAGAGCAACAGCCCCAAGAAGGTACAAATCTGGGTGGGCTTGGGGAAAGGAGGCCTTCTGGAGGGTCCCTTTCCCGGTGCCATTCAGCTGCTGAGACACAATCCCCCTGAGCCACTCTTCCGCTGTGCCTTTCTGCAACTGGCCAAAGGTGCAACCTTGACTCCACTAACAGGATCACTGACTGGACGTGATCCGGGTCAATTGGCTTAAACTGGAAGGGGAAAAAAGAAGGGCTTCCCAGGGTTCATTTTGTTTGAGACTTGTTCCTGGGTTCAACTTTTTGTTTGTTTGTTTGTTTGTTTGTTTTGTTATTTTGGGGGGGTTGTTTGTTTCTGTTTTTGTTTTGTTTTGCTTTGTTTTTGTTTTGATTGACAGTGTGTTTGTTTGCTTCTGCTCCTTTTTTCTTTTTTTCTTTCCTTCCTTCTCACTTTTGTATCTTTTCTTCTTCCTTCATCTTCCCTATTTACACCCTGCCATTGCATACTCAACAGAGGCAAAAAGGAGTTATACGCAGAAATTGGGATTTCTAGAACGGGTGCAATTGAAATATATAGCAAAGTGGTGTTATATATAGTTTATTCTCTATTTTCTTGACTCTCTCCTCTCTTTTACACTAATTTCTACTCCTTTGTCATTTTTTTCTTTTTCTTTTTTTTATTTATAATAGTAGTATGTATTACAATTCATAATGCACATATATAGCATCTTTTTATATACAACTGTTTCCATACAAAGTATATAAGTACCATTCAGATCTTCAATCATGCATTTAGGATAATGATATCCATCTCATTCAACCACCAATTTTTTTTTCTTTTTTCCCCCCATCTCTCCCCACTTGCTCCCTCCCTCCCCCTCCCTTTCCTTTGACCATTCTAGTGTTCCTCAAATCCTCCTATGTACCCCCATCCAACAACACTGTGAACTAGCCTCCTTATATCAGAGAAAACATTCGTATTTGGATTTTTGAGATTGACTAATTTCACTTAGCATTATATTCTCCAACTTCATCCATTTACCTGCAAATGCCATTATTTTATTCTCTTTTATTGCTGAGTAAAATTCCATTTTGTATATATACCACATTTTCTTTACCCACTCATATACTGAGGGACATCTAGGTTGGTTCAACAACCTACCTATTGTGAATTGTGCTGCTATAAACATTGAAGTGGCTGTGTCACTGTAATATGCTGTTTTTAAGTACTTTGGGAATAGACCCAGGAGTGGGATAGCTGGGTCATAAGGTGATTCCATTCCCAGTTTTCCAAGAAATCTCCATACTGCTTTCCACAGTGGTTGCACCATTTTGCAGTTCCACCAGCAATGTATGAGTGTGCCTTTTTCCCCACATCTTCTTCAACATTTATTCTTGTTTGTGTTCTTGAAAGCTGCCATTCTGACTAGAGTGAAATGAAATCTTAGAGTAGTTTTGATTTGCATTTCTCTAATACCAGTAATGTTGAGCATTTTTTCATGTATTTGTTGATTAATTGTGTATCTTCTTCTGAAAAGTGTCTTTTCAATTCCTTATCCCATTTATTGATTGGGTTATTTGTTTTAAGGAAAATTATAGAATGCTAAAGAAAGAAATCATAGAAGAACTCAGAAGATGGAAAGACCTACCTTGCTCTTGAATAGGTAGAATCAATATTGTCAAAATGTCCATACTACCAAAAGCATTATACAGATTTAATGCAATTCCAATCAAAATCCCAATGTCATTCTTCAAAGAAACAGAAAAGGCAGTCATGAAATTCATCTGGAAAAATAAGAGACCCAGAATAGCCAAAGCAATCCTGAGCAAGAAAGGTGAATCAGGGGGCTTCGCCATACCAGACTTTAAATTATACTATAGAGCAATAGTAACAAAAACAGCATGGTATTGAGACCAAAACAGACTGGTGGACCAACAGTACAGAATTGAAGACACAGAGACTAATACATATAATTTCAGCTATCTTATATTAGACAAAGGCGCCAAAAATGTACAGTGGAGAAAGGATAGCCTCTTCAACAAGTGGTGCTGGGAAAACTGGAAATCCATATGCAACACAATGAAATTAAACCCTTATCTCTCACCATGCACAAAACTCAATTCAAAGTGGATCAAGGACCTAGGAATTAGACCAGAGACAATAAGCCTAATAGAAGAAAAAGTAAGCTCCAATTTCCAACATGTTGGATTAGGCCCCAAGTTCCTTAATAAGAATCCTGTAGCGCAAGAATTAATGAATGGGATAGATTTAAACTGAAAAGCTTCTTCTCAGCAAAAGAAACAATCAGTGAGGTGAATAGAGAGCCAACTAATTGGGAACAAAATATTTAATACGTGCACATCAGGTAGAGCACTAATTTCTAGAATATATAAAGAACTCAAAAAACTTAACACCTAGGCACCACTTCTGCTGTTCAGATGTACCAACTGCTCCATTATGGTAAACTGGTATTATGGTTTAGATGTGGTGTCCCTCAAAACCTCCTGTGTGAGACAATGCAAGAAGAGTTGTAGGAGAAATGATTAGCCTTAACCTCATCAGTGAATTAATGTCTGATGTGTTTAATTGGGTGGTAACTGGAGACAGGTGGGGTGTGGCTGGAGAAAGTGATTCATTGGGGGTGTGACTTTCTGGAAAGTGGAGTCTTTCTCTGATTTCTGATCACCCTGTAAGCTATTTCCCTTTGCCACACTCTTATGCCATGATGTTCTGCCTCACCTTGAGCCCCAAGGAATGGAGCCAGCTGTCTATGGACTAAGACCTCTGAACCTGTGAGCCCTCAAATAAACTTTTCCTCTTTTAAAATTGTTTTGGTTGGGTCCTTTAGTCCCAGCAGCAAAAAAGCTAACACAACTGGTAACATAAGTAAAGTGTTTCCCTCAATTTCATGAGCTGTTACAACAAACTGTCAAACTTAGAGAAGGAGATCGTGGGAACCTCTGATTTGCAGCCAATATCAGACAAAACTGTGAGTAATCCAGGAAGCCCCAACTTGTGATTGGTTTCAGGAGTGCAGTCTTGTGGACTGAGCCCTTAACATGTAAAATCTGTACTGACTCAGAAAGTTAATGGAAGAATTGAAGTGAGTAGTAGGAAGCCCTACCTGGTATCTGAAGAAAACTGGAAAATTGCATAGTGTGGAAAATCTACACATTCAGTGTCAGAAGTGTTGTAAGTAGAACAGCTTTCCCCTTACTTCCAATTTAAAACTTTGCTGTAATATGCACATACTTTATTTTCTGATCCTATATTTCCTTTCCTAAATTTCAATATACTAGATTCTATTGTGAATAAAAATTCTCCATTCGTTTTTGTAAATTCACTGCATGTCAGCTCTGTTTGAGCAGATTTTAGTCTTAATTTTATGCTGTCCAATCTTCCAAAGGTCATGTCATGCATATTATGTATGTATATTGTATTCAAGTTTAATTTCTATACCCTGTTTAGTTTTGAATCATGAATATTATGGATGGGCTACCTCATTTATAATTTACAAGTTTGTCCTTAAATAAAGGTAATGGAACACATGCCCTCGTTGTTGCTGATACAAAACCTAAGAGAAAAAAAAAATCTACAATCTTCATTTACTAAAATAGCATGTAAAAATCACCACTTTATATGTTTATATTGATGATTTGGGTGAACTTTCCAATAACTAGAAAACAATAGTTAGTAATAATCCCTGAAAAACTACTTTGGGTTTTTGATAGTAATGAACAAAGTCACTATGGGTACAACTCAATGGACTGAGATATTATCTGACAGAATTTTTATGCTCTGTTATTCAGAAATTTTTTAAAATCCTTTTATTAATCCATAATTGCTAGATCTTCTGAATAATGATTTAAAATTTGCCTGAAGGATGTTGTTGCTTATGCTAACTTGTTTATCTGCATTTATAATTTAATATTAATACTATATAAGTAGTATTCTCTTCTAAATTTTTATTACTATTAACTTCCTTTTGTAATTAGAAGGTCCCATTTAGAAGAGTTGAATAGACTCCTAAATGGAAGTATCAAATCAGCTAAATAGAGTTTGGTTGCATAATTTACTGCCTGCTGCTGAGTTTTCTAACATTAATTATATATGCCAGAACTGTGTCTGTATTACTCAGTCTTCTGCAGAGAAACAGAGCCAATTGTGTGTGTGTGTGTGTGTGTGTGTGTGTGTGTGTAAAAAGATTTATAGTAAGGAATTTTCTCACATGATCATAGAGGTGAATGATTACCAAATCTGCAGTATGGGCCAGCAGGGTGAAGACTCAGGGGAGCTGATAGTATACATAATATCCAAAAGCATGCTGTTGGAGAAGACCAGCTGCTCAAGATCACTGATCTTTTTGTTTTGTTTAGGCCTTCACCTAATTAAATGAGGCCAACCCCCCAGGCTGTATTTAAAGTTCACTAATTCCAATGTTAATCTCATTCAAAACATGCTTCAAGTTGACACACAAAATTAGCCATCATAGTGTCATAAAAAAAAAAAAAAAAAAAAAAAACATGGAATCCAAAACTTGGGTTCAAACTTGGTCGTGAGACACAGAACTGACCCAACTCCTATGACCTATTCGAGTCCCCATGTACTTCTGTCATGAAAGTTATAACATACTGAATGGTTATCAGGCTCAAACAGCATGACAAAATGAAGCACCAAATGCAAGACAGAACTGAACCAAAGCCAGGAATTCTTCCTAAAATACATAAAGAAAGGAAACATACAAGTTGATTTCTGGAAGATATGACAATCAGGAAGGGAAATATGATGTTTGCTTACTCTCTACAGGTCTCCCTGATACTCTCTAAGCTGATTAGTTTTACATGATTGCTAGGCAATTTCTATATGGGATTAGTACACTGGTTAAGGCAGTGGTCTTTATGAAAACAGAACTGGACTAGTGTTCAAGTCCCAACTCCTACTGGGAACAATGAGCCACCTAACCTCCATGAGACTCAACTTTCTCATCTGTAAAAGTAAAAATAACCACTGCTTTTCCTTTCCAGGATTATTGTAAAGATTTATAAGATACTGCATGTAAGCCCTAGGGGGAAAAAAAGTCCTAGCATATAGGAAGAGTTCACTAGATGGTAGCTCTTTTCATTATCACAATAAATATTAATAGGACCTGCTTGTCATGGTGATATAGGAAACAGCATAAGCAATTGCAAACAAAAACCCCTTAAGGACACATTCATCTACTAAAATAATAAACATTAAAAGTCATAAGCCAGTTGCTCCGATGTTTTTATTTTCCAAAGAAAAGTTATTTTATATGTGATAAAAATCAAATGTGGAATGACCATTGTTATTACATTTTAATTCCTCATGGGAAATTTCACTTGCATCTGCACAACCTCTCCACTGCCAACCACTATTGAATTTAAAGAAAGTGTTTTATCAACTGTCTTTTTGAGGTTTACTAATAAATAGACAAATAGGACCTAAATCCAAAAATATGACAATATGACACGCTCAGGGGCAAGATTCTGAAAAGTCACGAAATCAAGTTAAAATTGTGCTTCATTTCTTTTCACACCAACAAATAGGACTTTAACATTTAACTTATTTTAGGTTATCAATATGTGGGTTAATACACATGTGGTGTTTGTGGAAAGGAAAAATAATTCTACACGGGGTTAATAAATTACTGAAAGTCAAATCTGATCATGTTAAACTACCCAAGTAACAAAACAGAAATTTCAGCATGCAAAATTGAGCCTGAAATATACAATTAAAAGAGAAATGATTAACAAATATATCATAAGTAATATTCATAAACCTTTTCAAAAAGTTTGGCTATGCAGAGAACAAACATGTAGTGGAAACAGGCCTCTTATCTCTAGAAAACACATTTGTTAGGCTTAGAAACAAGATATAAATTATGTATACCATTGCGGCAATGAAAAAAAATGCAATTGTTACTTGAAAATGTCATTAAATTGTAAATAAATTAGAGTTAGCCCATGAGTCCACTGGGATTTGTTTTGGGGAAATTCGAATTCCTTCATGATGAATAGAATTAAGATAGACAGTGTTTCCACATTTTATTCAGTATGAAGGTAAAAATCACATATTGAGAGAAAGAAGGAAGAGAGGAAAGAGAAGAGGGAAAGGGAGATGAAAATATAATAGAGCTAGTCAGGAGCAGGTCTCAAAGCCAGCCCTACACAAAAATGGCTACACAGAAATTGAGGGAAGGGTTTTCATATATTTTAAGCTGATAAATTAAGCCACAAAATGTCAAACAATCTGATGTGTTAGGTTTACACATAAAACCTAAAACATCATTTATTTGAAAATTGATTTTAAAGGACTTAAAATCAAATTTAAAAAATGAAAAGTAGAGGTGGCAATTATCTGGAAGCTTTTATAGTCTTGAACCCAATTCATGGCAGACTTCTAATTTTATGAAATAATTGAAAAAACATTTTTTTTTACTTCTTTTCATTTTCATTTTATGACAACCTGTTGCCTAATTTTTTAGTAACTAAAATCAGGGTGCTACACTGGCAATTTGATGGTACCCAAAAAATAATTTTATACACTAATTAACATTGTTCCACCAATGAAACAGAAGGAGATTCAATGGGTTAAAAGTTGTGATGTGAACATTGAAGAGGAGCCAGAGATCTATGTGAGAATTATAAGAAAAAACACAAATTACACAAATTAAAAATAAGACACTTAATTCTCCCTGTTGAAAATAAGAGCAGACATTTCCCAACCTTCCTTTTCCCAGAGTATTTACTTTAGAAAACTTGAAATTATACATACTTTCTCCTCTCTTTGAAGGGTGTGCAAATCCTTTTGAAAACTTAGGCCTGATACCAGCTTTATGACCAGGGATGTCTTTGCCAAGGACCCCTGTAACATCTCTTTGAAATTAAAACATTAGGGAGATATCACTCTTATCTCAGAGTTTCCATGAGGGGTTGGAGCCTAATTTCCAGCTGGACCCAGCTCTAAGTGTTACAGTGGTCCACATGATACTTTGAATGTAGCCCTCGCTGCTCTGCCACTGAGGCTTATTTTAAAATGTTCCTCCCCCCTTTCTCCCCTTCCCTAACCTGACAGGGGTCCCAGGACAAGAACATTTTCTCATCTTAGGCTGAGTTATCTGCCTTTGA
The DNA here is from genome assembly GCA_025594165.1 of Tamias sibiricus. Classification (NCBI taxonomy): domain Eukaryota; kingdom Metazoa; phylum Chordata; class Mammalia; order Rodentia; family Sciuridae; genus Tamias; species Tamias sibiricus. Next base: position 30,533,763 of record CM046665.1, read on the forward strand.
CACACACCCACCACAGGAACCAAGTAATTCAGACTTCAGGAATGGCACTAGAAGATCTAAAAAATGGTTATCTCCCAAATTAATAAGTGAATCACAGACATACTCCTGTGCCCCACCCTCCCACCTCAGGCACCTGGAATGAATGAATCACTTAAAAACCCTCTGTTCTACCAGATGGGCAGAATCACAGCCTCTGCGACAGGACTCCTGTGATTCTCCTTTGCTAACAAAGCAATACAACTTCTTTTGCCTTTTGCTCAAAACTGTGTCTCATCAAGAGCTAAGACCAGCACTACCTAAGACATTAGAAATTAAATGCAAGACGTTTTTCTATCTTGCTCTTTATATTACAATATAATACAACAAATAATAAATAAATGGATAAATGTGTGGGAAGGTGAGGGCATGTGCATGCTTGAGCACATGTACACATACACACACCCACACACCCCAGAGCCTAAACAAAAGTGAGGAGCACTTCAGAATCTCTGAATCATGCTTTTAAGAATATTTTTAGGGAAAGAGAAATATTCTATGAGTATAACTGGAATAAACTAGAATGTGAATTCCACAAGGGCAGGGATTTATGACTATTTTATTCTCCAATGTGCCTCCAGTGCTTCAATAAAATCTGTTGATTAAATGAAAACAAAAAAGAATAAATAAAAATAAAGTAGTAATATTTTAAAAAAAAAACTGTCTCATTATTGAATTGGCAAAAGATAGGTGAAATTTGTTTTCTTACTGAAGAGAGACAGTTAGCTAACAGATGATCACCCCAATTACCAAGAAAAGTGAGAATGAATTGTGCCAGTGTGATGAATGGTGTTTCCTCATCCCCTTGTTTAAGGACTAAGTTATTGTTTATCTTGAAAACGTGTAACCAGATATACCTACTTAACTATATAAAAGGGTGAAATTTCTTTCTGCTCCTGAAATTGCCTAGTAGACTGCCTAGGATGCTCATCATATTCTGTGTATAATACTTATACAAAAATTAAAATGTTTTATTTTATTTTTGTGAAAAGAGTTCCTAGGTTGAGAGATTTTGTTTTTAATTATATATTTCCAAAAATAATAATAATAATAATCATTTGTGATTTCATGTAGGAGGTGGGCAAGATATCTAACTAGCCTCCACGGTCTTTTGAAAAACAGCTTTTTATAAATACACACATAAATTCAAAAGGCATTTTCACAGACAATAATGTATAATTAATCTAGGAAAGAGGGATGTCCATTTTCTTCACTACTATTTTGGGGGTGTTTCTGTGAAATGCTTTCTTATTGGTCTCCTGCTTTAGCTCAAAAGAACATTTCTCATTTATTCATAAGGAAAATTGAATTCATGTTGCATCATCTTCATTTGAAAAATTAGTTCTGTTAAATATAAGCATGAATTCTTGATCAACTTCACAATGGCTTCCATGATTATAATAATAATTATGCCTATAACTATGTGTTTAAAATCAACAATGTATTGTTAAATTGGGGCCATACAGAGAGTTGCTTTGAAATATCTAAAGCATGAATTGAAAACTTGAAGATCATTTTTGTTTTATGGCAAAATAAGAGATATCCTTCAATAGGTTATCAAAATATATACACTTATTGAACACAATTTACCTGCATAAATATCCTCATCACATTAAAATGAAGCAAATTAAAAATATTATAGGAGAAAGACACTGTCTTAGTAAGCTTTTTCACTGCTGTGACTAAAAGATCCAACCAAAACAATCTTAGGGAAAGAAAAGTTTATTGGAGGGCTCAGAGTTTCAGAGGTCTTAGTCCACAGAAGGCTAGCTCTTCAGCTCACATGATGATCAGGAAGCAGAGGGAGAGAACTCCACTTGCCAGATACAAATATATACTCCAAAGCCAGGCCTCCATGCCCCACCTCCTCAGGCCACACCCCACCAGCCTTCGGTTTTTATTCTATTAATCCTGTCAGGTGATTAATCCACTAATTGAGTTAAGGCTTTCATAACCCAATTATTTCTTCTCTGAACCTTCTTGTCTCACATGTGAGCTTTTGGGGAACACCTCACATCCAAACCATAACACAAACATACAAGAATCAATGTAGAATAGTTCATCTAGATTGCAAATTTAAAGACATGCTGAATAACAAGGAGATGAAATTTAATTCAAATGTTAAGAAATGACTTTTTAAAAAATAGTTGGGGGCTGGGATTGTGCTCAGCGGCAGAGCACTTGCCTCGCATGTGCGCAGCCCGGGTTCGATCCTCAGCACCACGTAAACATAAATACATTGCATTTGTGTACAACTAAAGTAAATAAATAAATATTTTAAAAAATAGTTGGAGTGGAAGGAAGACTTGATCAGTTGAAATAAAATGTCATTTCAAAAATTCTTTGAGGACTTGGAGAGATAAAAGTTGGCAAAAGTCTAAACTGGATGAACACAATTTAGGCTTTTAAAAAGTTTTAAAATTGATTTAAAAATACTTATTAAAATAAAAATAAGTAAACAAATGTCAACTCTATTATCAAAATCTAAGTGAGAAACTCCCAAATTGTCAAATTTGCCACTTGCAAATTTGGAATAATATAAAGAAAATATGTTTAATTAAAATAAGCATGAGGATTATCTTGGCATTAATATCTGTCAATTTCTTAGCTGTTTTTCCCCCAAAAGTGTGCACTCAGTCCCAATAGAGTAAACATATATTAAATCAAAGCAATCATATAAGAATCTTTCCCCATTCTGGTAGAACATAGTATTATTTCTAGGATCCCTAAATCAGTCTAGACCACTAATGTATGGCTCCTTTCATGTCCTTTCTTGCCAATGAGGCTAAGGACAAAAGTTCTCAAATCACCTCTGGATCAGTACATCATAGCTCACATCTTGGTCTTCCCTTTTCTGCTCATGTTCTCCTATCCAATAGGCTCTGTCTTCTATGCCCTCCTCCTGGGTCCCAGTTACTCTGAACAGAACCTTAATCTACTTTTAATACTGGAGGTTTCCCCTGATCCTTAATCTAGTAGCTGAGGGTCCTCCCTCTTGCTTATCTTACTCCTTAAAGTGTCTTCTCCCTTCGCCATCCTACCATGATAACACCATTTGAACCTATATCCAAACTAGAGATAAAGCACTGTCAATCATAGACTCCAGTTTGCAGTCAGCTCTTCTTATTTTTCTCTTTTCATCCTCTTCTCTTAGAATTCCAATATCTACTGTTTCTAAGACAGCTCTACCTTTTGTTCTTCAAATATGCCTTGAATTCCTTTCCTCTCAATTCTCCTCAAGGTACTTCAACTCTTTGCTCATGCCCTTGCTGGAAATTCTAGGACATCTTCTCTTCTATTAATCTACTTCATTTAATGTGATAATCCTACAAAGTACTTACTACCATAATGGCAAAATTTGTATAGCACTTAATACTAACCTCTTGTGTATCCTTTATTTTTGTATGTTTTCTGATGCAAATCAGACATCAAAAGGCTGAACTTCAAATGTAAGCATTCATCTATAACGCCCTTGAGAGCAGATGTGTGTGATTAAGCATTAATTCACTGTTTGCATTGTGCACTTCATGTAGTTGCTCAATAAATGTGTATTATGAATTGTAATGCATTCTACTATTACAAATACAACAACTTTGAATAAAAAAAATGAAACTACACATTATGTACAGCCACAAGAATGGTATCCTAATTAGAATAAGTTATACTCATGTATGTATAACATGTCAAAATACACTCTACTGTCGTGTATATTTAAAAAGAACAAATAAAAAATTAAAGAATAAAAAAAATAAATGTTAACAATGACATCTAAAAGGGATTTCTATCAATCTCTTAGCCAAGTGAGTAGCATTTGAAAGGAATGTTAAGGACAAATTAATTTTCCAAAGAGAACTTCAATTTTAAAATCACATTTGCTATATTATAACATTAAGAGACTTTAATAAAATTTTCTGTCTTCCAGATAAGAAATAAATATTCTTAATTCATCTAAATCTATCATTTGTTTAATTTCTTTTGAGTTACTTATGAAAAAAATTGGAGTGCTAAATGTATTGAAAATGAACAGATCAAAGAAGATTTTTATGTCAGATTTGTTCTAATTGTATGCAATAATATTTTGTTTTTTAAGTTATGTCACCAATAAGATCTACTAAATGACAAATGAGGTAATTCTTCAGTGTGAAAGTTTGTGATTCTAGTATACATATAAAGCAGAAATAATTGATCATTTGGAATTGTCATTATCTCATAATTATGACTGTGTTTTTTGAAGAAATACACAAAGCATATGAATATACTTTGTATACAAACAGCAATATGTAAAAAGGTGCTCTATATGTGTATGATGAATTGTAATGCAAGCTACTGTTACATATACAACAACTTCAAATAAGAAAAAAAAAAAAAAAGAAAGAAAAGAAATACACAAAGCAAGAGAAGGACGGATCTAGCATAGAGCACATTAGCTCACATGGAAGAGACTGGCAGGAGGGTACAGGTGGACCAGCAATTAACTGAAGTTTGTATTAACAGGTAGAACACAGTTATCTTCATTTGGGTTTCTTCTAGTAAACACAGCTTCTCACAGGTGAATGAAATATGGGGTGGACATATCTAGAGCAACTAGAACTCCTGCCAAGACAGCACATGGGCCTCTTCTTGATTCTGTGGCAATAAAGGAAGAAAGCACAAGCCCTAGACTTGGGCTCAGGAGCAGGGTCTGACCTGGATGATCAGACCTTCTTACCTGGAGCAAGGTAAGAAGTCAGAAAGAAAGAGGACTCCTAGAAAGGAGAAGAAAGAAGCAGCAAGAGAAGAAATTTAAAGGCAAATAATAGGACTTAATTATTAAACTTAGAGGATAATCCGCATTTGTTCTTTTTCCTCATTGGCTAACATCTGCTACTAGAACCATTAATCAAGGTTTTATTATAGAGATTTATAGAAAGAAATACCAGGAAAAGGGGCAGGCATTGTACTTCTAGTTCCATTAGGAAGCATTGCCTTTGGGGATATTACTTCTGTAGGGAAATACCCACTTTTATCTTTAAACCTGTGTCATTTGGAAGCTGACATTCAGATTTTCTTGATAAAGGTGAATTATATTTCATTTTGACAGTTGTAACATTAAATTTTCAAGGAGTGTTTTTCAACTATTGATCGCATTTCCGTGGAAAAGAAGTCAAATTTTCTATATATATGCGCACATTTTTATAGACATTATGTTTTCTGTTTTGCATTTTTAGTTGTTGATAGGCATTTATGTTGAGATCTTTGAAAATCTCATAGATTTTGTCCTTTTAAAGTTTCTCTACTTCTTATCTTGTCACAACAAACATGATACAAAATTTTAATAGAAGATGAGTATTTCATTTAAAGGCTTCAACTTCACTGCAAAGACAAAATAAATACTTTAAGCAAAACATCAGTTAATACAATAATTTGAGTGTCCTGACAAAACATAAAGATTGAGGAGTTCATTGTGGGAGAAAAGCACAATAATCCAATATCCACAAATCTTTGTTCTTCTCCTATTGTATCATGTTGGACAATACATTTAAGATTGTGTTCTTTTTCTTTCTGATAGAAAAAGAATACCAATTCTTCTTTGACCTAATCACAGGGCTATGTTGAAACCCATGAGATGTTAATAAACATATTTATAAAAACAAACACGAGGTTATTGCTATCATAAGAAATCCAAACATGCTAACACTGAATACTACAAAGCTGCAGAGAAGACAACTTCTCATCAAAATACAGAGCTAAAATTATATTTCTTGCTGACAGGGACCATGCTCTTTCTCTAGTATCATAAAAGCCTCAGTGTTGGAGCTGTGGTCTATGCAGATCAAATACACCACTCTTTTTTTCTCCCTCATTAGATGGTTGAGTTCCCCTTGGAGTCCCCCTTACCTATGGGAAAGGAGTCTGTCGACAATAACAAATTTCTCCTTTTGTTCCTATGGGAAAAAACATATCAGAAATTGACCCCAAAACTATTTCTTTTGCAGGAAAGTGTCCTAATTTTTCAAAACAAAGCACAGCTCACAGCCACTGTTAATAAACAAAAATTTACTCAAAAGACAAGACTTGAGCTAGAACTTCAGGTGTTTTGGTTTTTTTTGGTTTTTTTTCCTGTTCTTCCAGGAATGATATGTGCATTTCAAGAGTGGCCTTCTTGGGACAGTGCCTTTGCTACAAATTTTAATATATTTTCTTTTTTATTATTATTATTATTAGTTATTTATTCTAATTTGTTATACATGCTTACAGAGTGCAATTCCTTTCATATTACATATAAAAAGCACAGTTTTTCAAGTCACTGGTTATACATAGAGTATTTTCACACCATTTGAGTTTTTATACATGCACTTAGTTTATTGATGTCCAACTCATTCTGCCATTATTCCTATCCCCTTGCTCCCTCTCCTCCCCACCCCCTTTGTTCTATTTAACATTCCTTCATTCCTCTCATCCCCCCTCCCTTGCCATTATAATTTTCAGTATCACCATAGCAAAGAAATCATTGGTTTTTTGGGATTGGTTAACTTAGCATTATTTTCTCCAACCCCATCCATTTACCTGCAAATGCAAATTGGCTTTATTAATGAAAACTGGGGTTTGCTCTGTATAAATAGGTTGTTTGCAGCTAGTAGGAGAGAATGATCAGCAAAGTAAAACTAGGAACAGTTAACATCAGCATATCACAATGGTCTCCTCTTGTTCTGATCGTATACAGAATGAATTTACAAGCATAATTTGGCAGTAAAAGGGAACCACAGAGATGAACCCTTAAAATGAAGTTTACAGGTTCTGAATATGTATCTTTTACTTTGAAAGCAGGCTGCAAGGAGCAAAGGTAGCCTCAGGGGACACATGCTCATAAATAACAGAGGGACTCAGTTTATGGAAGTTAAGATTCAATGCTCTGAGCCCATGACTAAGTGAGGAGAAGAGATGGCATTGTGGCCAGAAGAATACTTAGAGACATTATATTATCTCTTAGGGAAAAGTTTTCTTCCTTTTCAGATTTCATGAACTGCTTATTTGGAAATATTTCAGTGAGTCCTGTATCTGAGAAAGAGATTCCAGCAAAGCAAAGGGTTTTTCTACTTACCTATTTCTGCATAACAACCCAAATCCAAAACTTATTGACTGAAATGACATCCACTCTGTTGCATCTCCTTGATTGGTAAGTCAGAACATCAATGAGTCTCAGATGAATGATGGCATGTTCTAGGGCACTCCATGGACTTTGGCTATTGCCTGGGTAGGTCTAGGAAGTACAATACTGCTGGGATAGCTGGAAAGTTGGTCCCCCTGGAGCCCTTCTCTTTCTCTCCGTGTTATCTGAGGGCATCTGTTGGTCTTTTGATGATGACTTCCAGTTGCTTATTGACTGGACTCAGAAAACAACCTACTATTAATTCCGGTATATTCTAATAGTCAAGTAGTTGCAGAGCCCATTCAAATTCAAAAGGAGGTGATGATGATGACTTTAACCTGTTTTGTCAGGAAGTGGTGGGGGGAACTGGAGAGAGGCATGGAATCAGATCAACCTTCAAGCAAAGAAGTTTATTATAGCTAATAGTTTGGCAAAGTCTGAGTTAAAGCTTCAACCTGCCTAGGGGAAGCAAAAGGGGTTTCTTTAGGGTCTCATAGGGATGGTGATTAGTTGCAGGACAAAGAGGAATGGCTCAGGTCAGTTGACATTACCAAATTAGGGTAAACTATGCATTCAACAGTTTGTGCTTGGGCGGGTACTTAGAAGGTCCCCAAACCATCATTAAACAGAAGGAGAGGATTTCAGAGAACAATGGGCCCCAGTTAATATGTGGACTTTGGTAGATTCAACCATCAGTAGGAAAAATCTCAAGGAGTTTGTGACAATCTTTAATTTTCATGTAGAAGAGATTCTTGCTAGTATCTCTTCTTATTATTGGGAAATCATGTTCTTGAGAAAAATTGACATTTTGTAGCTTTTCTTCTTTGAGGAGGCATTCAGAAGAATACTTAATTTAATAATCAACTTATGAACAATATAAATTATCGTCCTTTCCTCACTTCAGTCTCTCTCCCTCTACACTTTATTACCCCACAACTTTCAAACCAAAGTCAATAATTTTAAAAGCACCAGTGGTCCAGGTTTTATCTGTGTCAAAAATCCACTTTACATAAGAATGGTTTACAAAAGAGTCCTCTTAGACCAGGGACTGTAAGAAATAGTATCTAATTTTAGATCTATTATAATTCAGAATCAGTCTTTTAACCTCTCTGATTTTTGTTTGGATAATAAGCTCTTCCCTCTCTAAAACTTAGAATTTGTGGCTAATTAGTAAAGGTAATGTATATTAAATTCTTTGGACTTTCATGTATAAGAAAGTATTATGATTGGGCTCATTAAAATTTCAATTTCAAACATTATAAATTAACATATGCAACTTCAAAAGATATGTTAAAATGTTCAAAATACATAAAACTGTTAACTGTGCTGTATTCTTGATGATTTTGCCTTATTGTTTCTAATTCAGAACTTTCTTTTTAATTCCTAATGTTCCTTTAGATTATTTCATTCTGTCTTGTTCATTATAGATATATCCAGTAAAAATCATTTGGGAAGTTTTCTTAAATGCTACTTGAAAATTAGGGAAATGCTACTTAAATAATAGAATTATTTTCCTTTTTATATTAGGACTTCATTCTGTTTTAACAGAGAATATCAGATACTATACAGCCCTAATTTCTCAGCTGTTTAGAATTTGGTATCCCAGATCTCAATAGATTACAGAATGTTTCTAACATGATGCTTCACTGATATCTAAATCCAAGGGTAGAGCCATATCATCATTATAGTGAAACCAGAGTTCAAGACAAAAACAAAGTCTTGCTTCTACCAGTGGGTAGGGTCTGTCTAAATTACAGTTCTGCAGTCAAGAAAGCCTGTTTGGGTGTTAGCAGTTTTCAGTGGCGGGCTATATCCCCCTAATTTTACAGCAGCTCACTACCAATTTCTTTATGGATTCTTGTCTTGCAAAATCAAAGAATAAAATCCACAGATAAGGTACAGTGAGCATAAAAGAGTAGGACTTATTCAAGTGAGAAGAAAAAAGACAGAACTCCCATAGGATGAGAGAAGAACTGAAAGAGTTTGCACTTAAGTGTACTAGTATAGGGGCTTACATAGCTACCAGGTAGAGGTATTGATCAATACCTATGTTGATAGGGTATTGGAAAAGAACTAAGGTTATTGCTTAATATCTATGCTAACAAGGTATTGAAAATATACTAAGCTATTAGTTCAGCCCTCAACATTCTGGTTGGTTAACCCTTGAGTCTGTTGCTTTGTTGGGTCTTTCCCATCTCCATTTTCCTGCTGTCCCAGGACAAAGTAGACTGAACTATTTGGAATATTTCTACAGGTTAGTTTCATGGAGTAGCATGTTCATTTAGAGAAGCCTCTTTGTGCATGGGGTGGGGGTCCTTAACTCTCTGTTTTACTCCCTATTCTATCTTATTCAAAAATTTAATTGGACTTGTAGTAGTTGGCTGGATTTTTGGCAATATGGAACATGCCTACAACACTCTTGCCCAGATACCAACATGTTCATCTCTTCACCTATTTTGCATTTGACTCATTTGTCACCCAGTAAGATTTATTCTTACCAGTCTTTTTAAAATTCCATCTTACTGCACATATGCATACATTTCAGATCCCTCTATTCTGCTCTACTTCTCTTTTTCCAGTGTTTCTGGCAACTTATTCTATAGAATTTACCTATTTATTACTGTTTATTTTGTTTTTCCCTGTCCTTCCTGTAATGACATGCCATGAATGTAAAGGTTTTGTTTTGTTCATTGATATGCCTCCACACCCAGAATAGTGCTGGGCATAGAATAGAGCTAAATTAATTATTGAATAAATATTAACTAAGCTTAATAATCATCAATATATTATGCTTTACATAGGTATATGTTCAAATGAATTGAAAATTATAACAAGATATTCCAAGTGCTTTTTTGTTGTTGTTTTGTTTTGTCTTCTAACAGTTATTTTCAGGGCTCCTTGGAGATGGTGTTCATTCCAGGTTTGGCAAAGAAAATGTACAAAATTAGCCTGGACTATTTTATGCCAGAAAGAAAGGAATCAAACAAATGCAAATGATATCCTATCTAAATGATAACCAATCCAATTTTCTGTAGCTACCACCAGTCTAGGATGGAATAATTCGAAGAATCAGCAAGAACACTGAGTTTCTTTCTTTCTTTCTTTTTAATTTATCTGTTCTTTTTAGATATACATTACAATAGAGTATATTTTGACATATATACATGGAGCACATCTTATTCAAATTAAATTTGGTTCTGGTTTCATATTAGACATTCAAGGAATTAGGAATTTTTGTAGTAAAGAAATGTTTGGAGAAACTGAAATTAATCACTTTTCTTGGATCTCTCAGAGAACTGACATTGAAGAGGAAAACTGTTTCTCTGAAATCTATAGAGACATAGATCCAGAGAATCACAGCTAAGATGTTTTCTGTATAGAATCCTTGGGAACCATGAACTGGTAGGAAGACTTAAGTGGTAATTTTAACAGATTGATGAAAGCTATGGACTATTATTAGAATGAAACCTTCCTGTGGGTCATAGTCTTGTTGGAAGCCCCAATACTTTCAAGGGCCTTTCCTTCAGGAACTATATTTTTTTATAGTAAGTACCTGAGAGATCTCCTCCTAGTTCCAGTTATGTGTGTGGAAAGTAAGCACTATGAAATATTCCCTTACTCTTCATAACAAAAAAATTTTTTTCCCAGGGAAAAAGTCTATCAGATCATTAAACTATCTGGGAGAAAGTCATTCCTCCCACACAAGTCCCTTTTAGACTTCTTGGCAAATATAAAGAGGGAAAACATAACAAATAAAAGTCAAGGTTTAAAGTAAATTGATAGGCAAAGCTGCAGCCAGGAAAGAGAGTAAGAGATAAAAGAAAAGTAGCCTATTCCACTACAGAACAGGTATGAAGATCACAAGCCAAAGACATATATCTATGAAAAGAATGAGACTTAATCATATGATTATAGAATTCTTCCCCTTCCTAGCATCTTGTCATCACATTAACAGTAGACTGTAGCTGGAAGAACTGCAAGACACAGATTCTCTTTTAGTAGGAGTATGTAGGGAAACCCAAAGCTAAGCAAAGTGGCATACACTAGGACACTAGATGAATTTGAAACCTCTATCACCTGTACCCACAGTAAACATTAAACATATCAAGCACAAATTCTTACAAAAGTTAAAATAAATCCTCACACTAGAGGTTTATTGAGCTTAGTTCCTATTACATTATACAATATATCCAGCTTTCAACAAAAAAGTATAAGCCATGATAAATGGTAAGTCCAACTATGGTATGAAAAGAAAAAGTAAGCATCAGTACCAGATTCAGTTATGACACACATATTGGGAATTATTAGACATTGAATTTTAAAAATCTGTGATTCATATGTTATGGATTCTAATGAAAAAAGTAGACATGCAAAAATAGAGAGGTAATGTAAGTATGAAGACAGAAAATCTAAGAAAGCATAGAAAGGAAATGCTAGAAATTAAATCACTGAATAGAAATGAAGAGTTCCCTCAGTAGGCATCATTTAGAGTGGACATGGCAAAGGAAAGAATCAATGAACTTGAAGCCACGTCAACAGGAACTTTGATAAGTTTATCAAACTGAAATGTAAAAAATTAAAAAATGAGCCGGGCGTGGTGGCGCATGCCTGTAATCCTAGCATTTGGGAGGCTGAGGCAGGAGGGTCACGAGTTCAAAGCCAGCCTCAGCAATGGTGAGGCACTTAGCAACTCAGTGAGACCCTGTCTCTAATAAAATATATAAAAAAAAAAAAAGCTGGGGATGTGGCCCTGTGGTCGAGTGCCCCTGAGTTAAATCCCTGGTACCAAAAAAAAAAAAAAAAAAAAAAAAAAAATTTTAAATGAATAAAAAAACAGAGAATCTAAGAATTATGGGAAAATATTCAAAAAATGTAACATACTAATAATTACATTTTCAGAGGAGAAGAAATAAAACAGAGTGGAGAAGAAATATTTGAAAGAATAATAGACAAAGCTTTCCAAAAATAAGGATAGACGTCATACTATAGAGTCAAGAATCTCAGAGAATGCCAAGCAGGAAAATACCAACACAACTATATCTTATTAAATATGTGTAAAAAGACAAGAAAAATCTTGAAAAGAGCCATATTGGGGAATAAAGGGTGGAATATCTTATCTATAGAGAAAATTATGTAAGCAAAATAATTAAAAGGTGGAGTGAAATACTTAAAAGTGTTAAAGGAACACACACACACACACACACACACACACACACACACACTAACAGAGGAACCTAAAATTCTAAGTCCAGCAAAATTACATTCAAGAGTGGAAAAAATTAGAGCCATTTCAGACAAAAACAGGGAATTAATTCCCAGCAGATCTGCATCACAAGATGTGTGTTTCAGTTAGATTTATGCCTCTGTGACCAACATACCTGACAAGAACAATTTAGAGGATATGTTTATTTGGTAGGCCAACCCCCCGTATCTTTGGGTCCTAGGTGAGGCAGAATACCATGGCAGAAGCAGATAGTGGAGGGGAGCAGTTCAGAACATGGGAACCAGGAAGCAGAAGAGAGAGCTACACTCACCAAAGTTAAAATATAAGCCAAAAGGCAAGCTCTCCAATCTACTGCTTTCTCCAATCACACCCCAGCTGCCTATAGTTACTACCCAGTTAATCCATATTAGTGGATTAATTCATTAATTCAGTCACACCGTTTTTATAATCTAATTATTTCCCCTCTGAACATTCTTGCATTATCTCACATATGTACTTTTTGGTGGACACCTCATATCTAAATCATAACAACATATTAAAATAGGCGTTTGGGATTTAGCTCAGTGGCCGAGCACTTGCCAAACACTCACAAGACTGTAAGTTTGGTCCTTGACCCTGAAAAGAAAAAAAAGACATGTTAAAATAATACTGAATTCAAGGTGTTGAATCACATCAAATGTACGGAATTCATGAACTCAAAATGCTACCCTACACACACACACACACACACACACACACAAATATATATGGGTATCCGCTAAACGTTCTTAAGGCATGAATTCATTATTTTGTAAATCTAATAGCCAGACACAATAGCACAGGCCTATAACCCCAGGGGCTCAGAAGGCTGAGGCAGGAAGTTCATGAGTTCAAGGCCAGCCACAGCAACTTAGTGAGGAGACCCTATCTCAAAATAAAAAATAAAATGGACCAGAGCTGTTGCTCAGTGGTAAAGTACACCTGGATTTAATCCCTAGCAGAAAGAAAGAAAGGGAGAGAGAAAGAAAGAAAGGGGGGGAGGGAGGGAGGAAGTAAGAGAGGGAGAGAGAGAGAGAAAGAAAGCCTAATAAGTAAAGAGAACAAATCAATCATTTATACTGCCTTTACTGAACCAACTCTATTTCAAGATAAGAAAATAGTTGATGTGTGAAAATTGTTCTTTAAAGAATTATTCAAGCTAATAAATGTAAAAGACCTGATAGAATTATAAAATTATAATCTTGTACCACCTAAAGAAATAATAGAGCTTGACAATTATGATCCACTAAAACCACTGAATGAAATTTGACAAGGAATTTCATAAAGATCACTCGGCATTGTCTAAACCCACTAATCGGTTGAAGCACCACTAAATGTGAGAGAACATTATATCATGTGACTCATACCATGATGTTATATGAAACTTTCTTGCTCTTTCCCCAACTGAATTCAAATCTAATTAAACCTCTAGATCTAACTACCAGTATTCACGCTTCGTGAGTGATAGTAGAATAAGATAAATGACATCCCTGGAAGCAATAAGCCAAATTTAAGATATACTACTAGGATAAATGACCTGATGTCTACAACAAATCAATGACATGAAAAAGCAAGAAGAAAAGCAATGTGTGGACCTTATTTAGATCCTGATTTCAGCAAATTAACTCTAATAAAACAGCTTTGAGACACTTAGATCAATATAAATACAGATTGTTATTAATGGAATTAAAGAATCAGTTCTAACTTCAGATATTATAACACAGTACTTTTAAAGAAGATTCTTAACAGTTAAATCAATTTTGAAGAACTCTGGAAGAAATGACATGATATATCGGATTTTATTTAAAATACTTTACCTTAAGAAAGTGGGAAGGAATGGTCAAAAAAACAAGCCTGTGGGAGCATTGATAATTTTTATAGCTGATGACGGATATATACAGAGATTCATGATGTCCAAAAAACTTTCTAAGTGATTTTTTTTCAATAGAAGAAATGGGTAGTTATGATCTAAGAGTTTAAAGGTCAAGATACAATTCACCCACGTAGGCAAAAGGCACCTTATAGTATTGAGAAGACTGAAAATGAAGCGAGTGAATTCCACATTTCTATAACACAATAAAAATGAATAAAACTTACTTTTCATTAAGTGAACAATGTTCATGGGAATGGAGGATTCTGAATAGCCATATCCTGTTACTCATTGTGATGGTTGCATGTCCCTTCCAAAACTCAGATTGAATTTAACTGCCAATGTAATGGCATCTGGAGTTGGGACCTTTAAGGTGATTGATTAGGAATATTAGTCAGCCATGAAATGAATGAAATTCTGTCATTTTCGACAGCATTCACAGAACTGGCAATCATTATGTTGAGTGAAATAAGCCTGGCACAGAAAGACAAGAGCAGTACCATCTCATCCATACATGGAATATAAAAAATTTGATCTCATAAGAGTTGAGAGTAAAATGGCTGTGACCAGAGACTGAAGTGAGTTTTTAGGAGGACTAGAATGGGGAAAGTTTGACCAATAGGTATCATGTTATAGTTAGACAAGAACTAGAAATTCTGGTGCACTATTGCACAGTAGGATGAATATAAAGATAATAATACACTATACATTTCAGAAAACTAGAAGAAAAGACTTTGAATGCTTTCATCATACATAAATGATAAATGTTTGTTATTTAAATAACAAAAAATAAATGTTTTCAAAACATTACATTATCCCATTAAAATGTATAATTTTTATGCTATAACATGTCAGTTAAATTTTATTTTCATTAAAAAGAAAGACATAATGAGGCCAGGAAGGCTCCACCCTCATGGGTAGGTTGAATGTTTTAACAGAAAACTGTCATAAGCAGGCTCCCTCCTAGCTCTTCCACATATCCCTCTTCCCCTCTGGAGAACACAGCATTCAAAACACCTTTTTGAGAGCAGAGACTGTGCCCCAACCAGACACTGGCATTTGGATCTTGGACTTCTCAGCCTCCAAAACTGTGAGCCAAAAAATTTCTGTGCATTGTAAATTACCCAGTCTATGGTACTTGATTATAGTAGCACAAATGCAGACATCAGTGAACACAGTTTAACTTAAATTTTCATTAAACAAATAACATATTACTTTCAATAGGACTCATCATGAAAAAATGCATTTTAATGAGCCAGAATAAAGTTCAAGTAAAACAATAAATAAAACTCTAAAGGCAATTCTGAGCCTTCAGAAAATGAAGAAACGGAGGACACGTGGAGGCATGAGACCCCTGGCCTCAGAAAACTAGTCAAAGTGTGAATCTGGAAATTCCTGGGATGATTTCAAGCACAAAGTCATGAAAGTATGTCCCAGAGGAAAGAGAAATGAAGAAATATCCCATCTAATAAAGGTTCGAGAACTCCATGTTATGCAAGGCCAGGTTAAAATGAACAAATTTCTTTTTTTATATTTTTTTCTAATTTTTAATGAGAAAGATATTCTAATACTCGTAGAATGTACGACAACAAAATAAAAGTTAGATACAGGTATATGTGTAGATGTGGATTCAGATACAAATATACACAATCTCTCATGTCAAAAAGTATATATGGCTGACTTTCCAAAATAAATGTCATAATTACTGGGTAATTACATATTTTATGTTTCTTGTGCCTTTGGTGTTAGCTGTTAAAATTATGCCCAACACAGACATTCATTTTAAGTTTTTTAATTTGTGAAAAGTCTCAACACTTTTATAGGCTCAAGAGTGAAATGAATTACTCATCTATTTCTCAGCAACCACTTATATAGCCTAAAATGCTCAGTAAGCAGAAGTAGAAACAATTGTTTCAATAAACTTCAAGCAATACTTTAATTGAGTCCATAAAGGAAAGACAAAAAAAAATAAAAATAGAAACAATGTATTAGTGTTTTCTCATAGTGTTTCTCATATGCTCACCCTGACCCAACCTTATTATGAGCAGATAATCATAAAGTTTTCATTCTGATGTAATCTCCTTGGAATTCTTAGGGTCAGGAGGAGAACAGAATCACAGAAGAGAAGATTTCATCTCATGGGTTAGAATCAGAAGAGAAAGATTGTTTTATCTTAGACCCATAATGCTCTTTGTTCCAGACTACAGGCATTAGATTTTATTTATTTAATAATTCATATTCTGCTTCATTCCAAAAACTATTTGAGGCCATATTTTAGATATCTTCTCTTTGAAACAATCCTAAAGCAAAACAAAAAGCTCCATTTTTAAGAGCAGAGACTTGAAAGTTAGAGGGAGCTTTCACAGGGTAAGAAACAAACAAACACACGGATGAACTTGGAAATATTCGGAGATTTTCAGTCACTTATTGTT
Source organism: Tamias sibiricus (assembly GCA_025594165.1). Classification (NCBI taxonomy): domain Eukaryota; kingdom Metazoa; phylum Chordata; class Mammalia; order Rodentia; family Sciuridae; genus Tamias; species Tamias sibiricus. The sequence continues at coordinate 30,550,472 of CM046665.1, forward strand.
TGTTTCTAATTCTGAGTTTTTTATGAAATGACCAAAAGTGATTCCTGTTTTTTCATTCTTTTTGAAAAGATTTTCTGAGCTAGAATTTGAGCCCTAAGTGATTTCTTAGAAAGACTGACTATTTCATATTTTGAAGTATCTGAGGAAATTAAATATATATTAATTGAATAAGTTATAAACCATGATCTTCAAATATCATTTTTAGATGAAAAAAATATTGAATAATGATTTAGGGATCTTATTAGGAGAACACTAAAATTAAGTTTTCAGCTTAAAAAAAGGGGGATAATGTATAGTACTAGCCCTCAAAAAGTATTTTAAACACTATGTTTTTGTACATGTACATGCATGTACATTTATTTCTGCCTTCCTACATTCTTTTTATTCCTTTTTTTTCTATCAAACAATTATCTTTGTCATCCCATATTTTAAATGTGTTGAATATCAGTGAAGATAAATAAAAGAGAAGAATAGGGAAAATCAAGAGTCAGGTCCAAATCACCTCTTAACTTGAACTCCATTTCCATCCCCACCAGGCAATCCCAACCCAAGCCCCTCTTATCAGCCTCCCTAAATATTCCCAGGGCATCCTACTCTCAGTTCAAGCCTCCTGGTTTTCAGCTTTCCTCCTCACTTTTTTTCTCTTTGAATTTTGCCTATTTTTTAGTAGCTTAGTTCTGAATTTTGAATTATTTTGCCATATTTGGGGCAACATTTCATACATGTTGTATCTTATACAAATACTGGAAAGTTTTGCATTTTGAAGTATTTCTGGTTATCTAGGCTATAACAGTTCTTATAACTCCTTAAGAGTTTTCCTATTAAGAAAAGGTTACATGAAATTCTCATAAATGTCAAAATTATTCTACTAACCTATGGATTATTTTCATATATATTCTATATATTATAGTCTACATGTTGTGTCTTTATAAATATAAAGATATCTCAGAGTTGAGTTTATTTCCAATATCAGTCATTTGAAGAAGTGGTTACCATTCATACTGGAAGATTAAAGTGGAAATACAAACTTTATAAAAATTGAGAGGTCAATCTCTCTTTCCTGCACTCTCAAAGATGGTGCTCCTCTAGCTAAACATGGAAGATGGTAATGACCCAATGCAAGAATGTAAGAGACACAGCAAAACTTGGCTTCTTCTTGGGGGTTCATGTCTAGAAAGGTGGAGTCAATTAGTCTGGGACTGAAAACCTCTTTCTTATAATTGTTTAAATTTCTACTAACTGCTCTATTTAATTTCTGCATATAATTGTGTGATATTTAGTTAAATCTGTTTGGAAGTGCCAGGCTCTTGAGATTTTGCTGAAAGGCATGAGATAAGAATCGTGCTACTTAAAGTGGAGCAATTCTGGAAAACTCCAACAAGAGATATTACGCAGAGGAATGATACTTCTACCCAGTAGTCAGCTATCCTGATCCACTGAGAGTCCCTTCAACTGATGACCTATGTTGTTCGGAATCTGTCACAAAGCAAGTGAAATTTCCTTACACCTGAATTTGTCCGTGTTCTACTGCTAATAACCTGATACTACACACTGGATGGGTTTTAAAGAAGTATTTTTTTTTTTTTTTTTAATTTCGGCAGAGAGTTCTGGCCCAAAGCTGAGAGGCTATATCTGGTGATGGCCTTCTTGCTGGCAGAGCCCCTAGGTGAACATCACATGGGTATCACATGGCAAGAGCAGGAAACGTGTGTGTGTCCTGTGCTCACTCTTATGACTTCTCTCTCTCTCTCTCCCCCCCCCATCCCCCCTCCTTCTGTGTCTCTTTATAAAGCTCCAGAATTCAATCAGGGGCACCATCTTAATACCTCACAATAGGGGCTAAACTCCAACATGAGTTTCAGAGGGGACAAACCAAGTTCACACAATAGCAGCTCCCACCCCCATCACTTTTCCCACAGAAGTTTTTCCAGACCTGTTCCTTAAGATGCCTCATCCCCCATTTTTTTAGTCACCTTTTCTTTGCTGCTGTGACTAAGGGACCTGACCAGAACAAGTGTAAGGAGGAAAGGTTTATTGGAGGGCTCACGGTTTCAGAGGTCTTAGTCCATAGAAGGCCAGTTCCATTCCTTAGGGCTCCAGGTTACCATCATGGAGGAGAATGTGGCAGAGGGAAGCAGCTCACATCATGGTTGTCAGGAAGAGAAAGGGGGGACTGACTCCACTTGCCAGATACAAATGTATACCCAGAGCCACACCCCAATTCCCATCTCTTGCAGCCCCACTCTACCATTTCAGTTACCACTCAGTTAATCCCAATTGGGGATTAAATCGCTGATTGGGTTAAGACTCTTACACCCAATCATTTCTCCTCTGCACCTTCTTGCATTGTCTCACATGTGAGCTGTTGGGGGACACCTCACATCCAAATCATAACACCTACTAATCAGCAATATCTTACTAAGGAGATTTTATGAATATTATTTTTTATTGCCTGTTCTACCATATAACCTCAAAACTTCTCTGTATCACCATACTATTTCCCTTTGTTCCAGATAGAGGGAGAGAAGACACCGCACCCAGTTATTTCTGCTATACCCTCTACCCAATAGCCCCTTCAATTATGTCAGGCCACTATAAAGGTTAAAAGGAACAATAGATAACTCAATGCAATGGGTGTTCTGGAGGCCCTTGGCTGGGCAGTGTGAGAGGTCAAGAGACACATTCTAATGCTCTTTAGCCCAAGATAATTTATAGGTTTCACTGCTGATAGGAAGTGGAACAGATGTGAGTGGCAGGCACAGAAAACTAAATAGGTACAAACGAACCTACTCTCAGGTATCAAAAACTTAGACATAAGTCCAAACACTGAAAATTAAACTGGCAACAGTAAAGATATAATAAAGGAGAACCTCTGTCTGCAAACAAGCAAAGTTTCTAAGACCCAGTACAGAAAGATAGTGTTTACCAATCTAGTCAAGACATAAACATTGAGCCAGGTTCAGTGGTGAATGCTTATAATCCTAGCAGTTCAGGAGGCTGAGACAAGAGGATCCCAAATTCAATGCCAGCTTCAGCAACTTAGCAAGATCCTGTCTCAAAATTAAAAAAAAAAAAAAAAATGAAAAGAACTGGGGTTGTGGTTCAGTGGCTAAGTGCCCTGGGTTCAATCCCCAGTACCAAGAAAAGACAAGACATAAATATATAGTTATGACAAGTTAAATTCTAAAATATCCTGTGATTTCCAAGAAATTAATTAAAAGTGTGGCCTATCCAAAGTCCAAACCAAAGAAAATTTCTAAAGGACAATTATCAGTGTGCCCCCAACTGTGTCCAGGGAAAGGATATCCCTCTTATCATGCATACAAGGTCAGTAAGAACATCTTCAGAGTCAGAAGTGCATCTCTGAACTGTGTCTTGCTCTAATCCATATTTACCTACCAACTTCTCAAATATAACTTTGTTTCTTGCATAGACTTTCCAACAGTTTGGATTCTGCCCAGAGGGGTGGGTATGAGTATTAGGCTCTTCTTCTCAGTTATATATGATGAAAAATGACACCATCAATCTGTGGTTTACACTTCAGTCTTTCATGAGTTTTGTTTTAAGGAGTGACAGCTAATTTATAAGTCACTCTGAGTATCTGTGACTCTATACCACCATGTCAAAATCTGGGACACCATAATACCACAATACACCTTCACAAAAACAGCCTGCCCAGAGGATCCCCACTCTCCACATTTGACATCTCATTTCCCTTTGACTTTCATAACAGATGCCACAGTCACACTTCTGTACATCAATATTCATATTCTGAGCAGAATAACACTCAAGTATAGAGAATAAATAAATTAAATAAATTACCATTTATTATTAAAACATTATATTTGTAACATGCAACTGGAAGAGTTGAATGTATAACAAAAATAGAATGGAGAGGCAGTAAAGGAAATTTCAACAGTGACGCTTCTCAGAAAATAAATGGAGGCATAACCTGAATATATGCAACAATTTCAATATAAAAAAGTTACAGAAGGAGTCAAATGTATTAGAACTACTTGACAATTCTAGGCTGAAATGAAGTTTCTTGTTATGTGGAAGTATCACCACTTCTGTCATGCTCACCTCTTCACGGGACCCAACTATGGGATTCCAGGGACAGGCAGTGTTCATTAGTAATATTTGACAGCAAGAGGTAATAGATATTAAGTGAGCATTTCCATGAAAGAAAATACAAGAATATGTCTAACATTATTTTCTCAGAGTAGTTCCAAATTTGTGCAATCAAATTGCCCTTGGCAACTCAGGAAAAGTTAGCTTATCTCCCTGAGTTCAGCATAAAGAAACTAGTAGAATCGTTGCATGAAATCTGTATTGTCTTGCTAAAAGAGCAGATATCCACATTCTGTTCTAATGCATCAGATCCAGTTGCCAAAGCTAATACATAAGGGTGATGAAAGGGAACTGAATATTTTTCTTTAAGTTTTAAATAAAGATGTGAATAATATGAGACATTTTTTTTTTCTTTTGACATGACAATTTACAGTCCTTTCCAACTAGGTATGACAACAGATGATGACAATATGACAGGGTACCCCAGGAGTAGATGAGTGCTATAATCAGCAAAATGAATTGCACTCTAAGTAATTTCACCATAACTATAATTTTCACTGCCTATAATGCTGAGGACTTCTTAGAAAACAAATGGGGAATTTCCAGGGATAGGCAAATTGTAAGCTTCTGAGACTTTGAAGAAAAAAATTAAAATTAGTAAAAGTGACTTCAGTGGAAGAAATGAATGTGAGGCTTCATTAGATCTACTGAAAAATGGCCAGAATATGCAGAAGAGAACAATGATTTGAGAGCATACAATCCATAATATTTGGCTATTATTATATTTTTCTTCTACTCATATTTCTTTCTATTAAAACTCATAACCAGGCAGGATCAGAAGGCTTTCATCAAAACTTGAAACTGGAATTAGAAAGATAAAATACTTCCAAACACAATTTTGTAATATATTTGCAAAGCTTGGAATTTTGGTTGAATTTTAGCACCATCATTTAGTATACAATTGTGGGTTATAAGAAGTAGGAGTTTTTGCATTTTCTGCAAATGGGATATCCTTGAGTTCCAATTTTAAAAATGAGGTAATAAATCCTTAGCCAAACAAAATTTTTCCTGAGCCTAGATGCAAAGCAGAATAACCTGGGTAACCTTTAAAAAGTTCTTGGTCCTGATCCTGTTTCAGTCACACTCACAAAGAAAGAAGAAATATATTATTTACCAAGCATCTGCTACCAGGTAGTAAGCTGATGTTTCCAAATGGTATCATGATGATTTATCAACTTAGTTATCAATTTAATCAATTATCAAGTCAATATTTAATGATAATTAATAACCAATGATAATTCAGTGGTTCAATTATCATAATTATAGTGTCCCATTATGGACACTATAGTGGGTTGAATAGTGTCCTCATCGATATTCACATCTACTCAGAACCTCAAAATGTAATCATTTAGGAGATTAGGGTTTTTGCAGATTAGTTAAATTAAGGTGGCATCATACTAGATTATGATGATCCCCAAATGAAATGTCTGGCATACATAAAAAGGAAAGTTTACCCATACATTTAAGAAGGTGGGGGGAGAGAGTAGACCATGTGTTGATTGAGTCAGAGATTGAAGTGACTCAGCTACAGGCCAGAGAGCATCAACTACCCCAGAGCTTTAAGAAACTAAATGAAACAAGGAATGAATCATCTGAAGAGCTGTCAGAGAGAGAGAAGTCCTGGTGACACCTTGATTTCAGACTTCCAGACTTCAGACCTGCAACAGAGTAAACCCAATCTGTGGTAGTGTTTTTTTTGTTTTTGTTTTTTGTTTGTTTGTTTGTTTGTTTGTTTGTTTTTGTTGTTGTTGTTTGTGGCAATCCTAAGAAACTAAGAGAGACACAAAGGCTCAAGAAGTTTGACAGTCTGCCGGGTTATTCAGGCAGAATGAGGCAGGGTCCCATTGATTCTAAAGCACATGGACTTCTAGGACAACACTAGCAGAGATTTTCATAGACCAAGATTAGAGCAGCATTTGGGCAAATTGGAGTTCTAGATGGTCTATATTGGAACAGCCATCAGAAGAAGTTAAAACTGCATGATTTTTTATTCCCTTTGGAAAAACTGGACCAAAATGTTGGCAGATTGGACCTAAGAATCTACTGTTAGAAACTACCTCAGGAACTTGTCACTCAGAGTTTGACACCATTACCTAGAGAGCTAGTGATCTCTACTGTGACATCCATTTTCTATTTTATGAAAATAAGTTCTAAATACATGAAACAAACAAAAAAAATGAAGTGACTGTGATATCATTATAGAAATTAACTTGAAGCCAACATGTACCATATTTCAAACGTGCTTTTTTTTTTTTTTTTCCCACAAGGCTGGGATGCTACAGATGTTGAATATATTTAACATTCTTATTGCTCTCCCATGTATGAAGCACCATCACATACATTACATCATTTGGTTCTCACCCAAGCCTTGAGGAAGGATGAGCAGGTGTTATGGTTATTTCTATTTTATAGGAAAAGAGGCTGAGACTGGAGACTTAGAGAAATTCACAAATCGCTCTCTTGTGGTTCATTGCTAGAGCATGACACTTTTTTCTATCCTGACATTGCCAAAAAATTAGTGGGGAATTAAGATGAAAAGTACATGGGTGAGAGAAGTGCGATCTCACTGATTTTTATAGGAAAGCAGAGAGAAATCTAACTGAAAAGGATATTTTACTTTATAAAGCCATGGAAAGGACAGTAGAGAACAAGTGTGAGAAGCCAGAAAGAATTCTTTGTTAAAGAGAATTTCAAAACACCCTGGATGGCACAGACACTCACGTTCTCAGATGCTAGAATTTTTGTCATAGCATATTCAACATTATTCATTCGTTTTTAAATCTCCATATATTTTTATACTTTGATTTTCTTGGAGATTCCAATTTCTTTTTTTTTTTTAATTTTTTTATTATTTATTTACTTATTCATCATGCACAAGTATAGTATCTTTTTACATATAACTGCTTGTATACAAAGTATATAAGTACCATTCAGATCTTCAATCATGCATTTAGGATAATGATATCCATCTTCTATTAACAACACTATATAGGAAGGGTAATTGAGCTGGTAGAGAATTATCTTGCTCATCTAGACAATGAAGTAGAAGGCAAGTTACTATTTTTCTCTGAAGTAGCTGCCAATATCAAAAATCTTCTTTCAATATTAACTCTTCCATTCACTGACCTTCCAGATGCAGTTAAAAATACTTGCATTTTAATCAAAATGCTTCTTTAGTGGTGTGTGTATGTAATAACTTATTTTTTGCTTTAATTGCAAAATTATTGATAAAGAAGTTATGTATGTTGTGTGTGCGTGTGTTCAGTTTTCCCATTGCTTCAGAAAGTGAAAACTAGAAGGAAACATTCAAAGAAAATAAACCACAATGCCAAAACGAAACATCTTAATTGGAAGAAAAGTGAGAGAGAAAGAAAAATATGGTAGATGAAACATACTAAACAAAGCACAAATAGTTTAGCAAGGATGTTTTGAGTTGAAAAGTTAATTGGGTTACTTATTCTTTATGATCCAATAACAGCACATTTTAAATCCAAGACAAATTAGAGATGAGAAATGACAAAGGTAAAATCTTATTCATCCTAAAATAAATAATTGGGAACATTTTATTGGAAAATTTGATAATTACACAGTACTAAGAAATCAATAGTGAAGGTAAGTTGAGATAAAAACCAACTATATGTTATGGAACTTAATGTACTTGTTAGTATATTTCATTCAAAGTTAAGAATCTCAGCTATAAGAATCAGCGGTATTAATATGTATGATGTTTTGATGTTTTGTGGAGTTTTTTGTTTTGTTTTTGATACCAGGGATTAAACCCAGGGGAGCTTAACCACGGAGCCACATCCCCATCCCTTTTTTATTTTTTTCTTTTGAGACAGGGTCTTACTAAGTCCTTAGGGCCTCAGTAAGTTGCTAAGATTGCTCTTGAACTTACGATCTTCCTGCCTCAGTCTCCTAAATCACAGGGATTATAGTTGTGCTCCACCACACCCAGCTTCTCCATGATTTGTTTTTGTCCTCATTGTATGTAAACTCCCAACATAATTCAAACAGGTTGAACATTCAACTAGCTATCTGGGACCCCTCTAATAAATTGTCTGCCTCTTCCCTTAGAAGCTTGTTAGTCTTCTTAGTTGGTTAACTGGTTCTTACACTTCAACAAATCAAACTTGATCCCAAATGTTATCTGAACTTTTTTCTTTTATTCTTTTTTTTTTTTTTTTTTTTTTTTTTTACATTCTTTCCTTGGAAAGATTATCTATTTCTGTTATTCCCAATACTATCAATGCCCTATAAACCCTGAAATGTGCATCTATGGTCCTGATGCTTCCCCTGAGTGCTCTAGTAGTATATCCAGCTGTCAATATGCCATTTCTGGTAGATGCTGAGCACATGAAATATAACATGTCCATCACTCTATATTTTCTCCTCTAAATCCAATGCCCAAAGACTTCTTTAGGTTGTGGCAGGCCAACTCTGCAATTACATACAGCAAAGGACCACAGCATTCTTGACACTTCCCTTTTTGTTGCACCCACAATTTGGCCACATATAAAGGCGTGTCAACTCTCCCTCTGTAATATAACCCTTTTCCTTTTCCTAATGCACTATGACCAACTTCTAACTGATATAACAGCCTTCATAATGACCACCAACAATTTACCAAATTTCAACCTCCACTCAGAATCACATTGAACAAAATCATGCTATGTGCAAATTAAATATATATATATTTATTAAATATATATATTAAATATATATATATATTTGCTTCAAAAAATAACATTCTTTACTAGGTCTGAAAAGTCTCAATAATCTAGCTATATTTCTGATACCATCTTCCTCTGCTCTACCCTTATGTATAATCATGTAATTCATCATTGATTTTTGTGTTCCTTCAACTCTACAAGTTTCTTTCTATTCCTTAGTGTTGGCATTTTCTTTGCCTTTTTCTGGAAACACACCTTTATTCTGATCTCTGTATTTTTTCTTCTTTTTGATCATTCAGGTATCGACTCAAATATCATTACCTAGAAATATCTTCATCAATCCCTTTAGATGATGCAAGTTCCTTTCAACTATTGTCTTCCATATTAGCCTATTTTATCTTTTGCATAACATTTATCAATATTCAATATTACCTAATTCATTGTTTGCCTATTAGTTTTTCTTGTCTGTTTTTGTTTTTCAAAAAGGGCTCAAATATCCACCCTTTCAAAAATAAAAGGTGAAAAGCTAGGTAGGGACAAGAAAATAAAAGAAAATAGAGAAAATAAAATAGAGAAAATAGAACAAAAGCACCTTTTTAAACTAAAGGGAAGGAATATGAAGGAGCCCTAATTAGGAAGGGCTGTTGTAGCTAGCTGGAAGCCATGGGTTCCACCTGATATGTATGTGACGCACCTGTAGGCACCCGCAAACCTGAAGGTATATAACCGGGTGAAAGCGGTCCGAGTTAGGAGAACGGAGAATTCAGTCAGCCGGGCAGTCACTCGGTCGGTCAGAAGAATCAGAGCGGCCAGAACGTAGGCAGAGCGGTTACAGAAGAGAAACCAGATAGAAGAAGTAATGACTGGCCAGAGTTAGGCCGAGGCTCCAGAGGACTGGTCAGAGTAAGGCCGAGGCTCCCGAGGAAGACAGAAGACAGAAGACAGAAGAAGGAAGAAAGAAGAGAGAAGAAAGAAGCTCTAGTCTTTCTCTAAGCTAAGCTCTATCTTTCTTTACTCTACTCTAAGCTAAGAAGAAAAGCTAAGCTCTATCTTTCTTTACTCTAAGAAAGAAGAGAGAAGAAAGAAGCTCTAGTCTTTCTCTAAGCTAAGCTCTATCTTTCTTTACTCTAAAAGCTAAGCTCTATCTTTCTTTACTCTAAGCTACTCTACTCTAAGCTAAGAAGAAAAATCTTTCTTTCCCTCTCTAAGCTCTAAGAAAGTAGAAGTAAAAGTAGCAAAAGCTTAACTCTGCCTCCGAGATTTTTTCCCGGTTTACGGTACCAGGCAGCTTACAAATGGTGGTCCGTCCGGGGCTCGGCAGGCAGAGAAGAAAAGCTAAGAAATAAGAGCAATGAAAAAGCATAGCCTCAGACTCAGTTGAGACCAGCAAAAAGAGTAGAAACAAGAGAGCAGAGCCTCTGACTCAGTTGAAGCCAGTTAAGAATTAAGCTGAAGCAGAGTAGCCGGCCAAAAGCCGAAGCCGAGTAGCCAGCCAAAAGCCATAAAAAATATAGAGAAAAAGCCTTGAGCTTTAGTATAAAGAAAAAAGCCATGAGCTTAAAAGAAAATAGAGAATTAAATAGCATGGTAAAAACCATGCAGAAAAAAAAAAAAAAAAAAAAGCCATTGAGCTTTGGCAAGAAAGCCATAAAGAAAAATAAAGAAGAGGAGAAAAAAAAAAAAAAAAAAAAAGTCAAAGCCGCTTATGCAATTGTACTTAACTAGGTGCGTTAGCTGCTCCTCAGCATTAGGCTTCCTTAAAGCCACAGCACCTTCTCAAAAAGGGCTCAAATATCCACCCTTTCAAAAATAAAAGGTGAAAAGCTAGGTAGGGACAAGAAAATAAAAGAAAATAGAGAAAATAAAATAGAGAAAATAGAACAAAAGCACCTTTTTAAACTAAAGGGAAGGAATATGAAGGAGCCCTAATTAGGAAGGGCTGTTGTAGCTAGCTGGAAGCCATGGGTTCCACCTGATATGTATGTGACGCACCTGTAGGCACCCGCAAACCTGAAGGTATATAACCGGGTGAAAGCGGTAGAGGTTAGGAGAACGGAGAATTCAGTCAGCCGGGCAGTCACTCGGTCGGTCAGAAGAATCAGAGCGGCCAGAACGTAGGCAGAGCGGTTACAGAAGAGAAACCAGATAGAAGAAGTAATGACTGGCCAGAGTTAGGCCGAGGCTCCAGAGGACTGGTCAGAGTAAGGCCGAGGCTCCCGAGGAAGACAGAAGACAGAAGACAGAAGAAGGAAGAAAGAAGAGAGAAGAAAGAAGCTCTAGTCTTTCTCTAAGCTAAGCTCTATCTTTCTTTACTCTACTCTAAGCTAAGAAGAAAAGCTAAGCTCTATCTTTCTTTACTCTAAGAAAGGAGAGAGAAAGAAGCTCTAGTCTTTCTCTAAGCTAAGCTCTATCTTTCTTTACTCTAAAAGCTAAGCTCTATCTTTCTTTACTCTAAGCTACTCTACTCTAAGCTAAGAAGAAAAATCTTTCTTTCCCTCTCTAAGCTCTAAGAAAGTAGAAGTAAAAGTAGTAAAAGCTTCACTCACTCTGCCCCTGAGAGTTTTTTATCCCGGTTTACGGTACCAGGCAGCATACAAGGCAAGCTCCTTACCACTGAGCCACATCCCCAGCCCACCTTTTAGTTTTTGATTCCTTCCATTGCTGCCCTTCTTCTTGAGAAATGGCCCTGCCCTGTTTGTAGCTATTTTCTAGTACCCTATTTTAATGTTATAATAATTCATCAATAATCATCTGTTGATTGACTTATTCCAGAACAAATTAACCATATCTAAATATTGTTGAACTAAAATACATAGAAACACAGGTACTGTTCATATTTTTATTGACATGGCATTATATGTATTAATTTGCTTGGGGGAGAAAGCCATTTCTAGTATTTATTTCTGGTCTTCCCTTCCAGATGTTACAGTTACTTCCATATTCATGGAAGTGTTCTATGTTCTTTCTCTCAATCTTTGTTGGGCTTCTGTGTGTGAAAGTCTGGTACAGTCTATGTTGTATGGTAATTTTATTATTGTAAATGGAAATTGGTTTTTACTGTACTATTTGTCTATCTATCTGGCTAATAGGAATATTATTGGTTCTCTAGCAATTACATTGAATTCTATTATTTCTCATAAAAGAATAAACGAGTACAGCTTACTTTACAGGACAGTATTGATTCGTTCCTTTATTTATACTAGTTTTTTGCTAGTTTTTTTTTTATGATGTAGTAAAGCTATTTTATAAACTATAAAGTGTTATATAATGACCATGAATGATTGTTTTCCTTATAATAGCTGTACCATCTGTAAGTGGTAATATTTTTATCCCTTCTTTTTAAAATTTGCCCCTTCATTTTGGTACCTTTTTTGACAACATGCATATCATATGCTATGTCAAGGGGTAGAAAAGAAAACAATTCTAAGTCTAGATGTGTGATCCTTCAGCTTTCTCAGTATGGAAATCCTTTGCCCTCCCCTCTACACTGCCAAATCTCTGCACGTGGCAGCTGCCCTGAGAACCTTCCCCAACGTGGTCTATGTTCCCATTGAACATGGACATGCCATTCTTTATGTTGTTTCTGGTACACTTAGCTGTATATGAGATATTATTTGCTTCTATGCCAATTCATAACAATACAGTCAACACTTAAATAATACCTACTCGCCGGGCGCAGTGGCACATGCCTGTAATCCCAGCACTTGGGAGGCTGAGGCAGGAGGATCGCGAGTTCAAAGCCAGCCTCAGCAATGGCGAGGCACTTAGCAACTCAGTGAGACCCTGTCTCTAAATAAAATACAAAAGAGGGCTGGGGATGTGGCCCAGAGGTCAAGTGCCCCTGAGTTCAATCCCTGGTACCAATAATAATAATAATAATAATTAATAATAATAATAATACCTACTCTATGTCAACCCCATCTATGTACAGTTTACATGATTATGTTAATTTATGCAATCTTCACAGAAATTCTGTAAGGTAGGTAGACTTTGTTCTCCGTTTTACAAACAAGGAGACTGAAGCAGAGTGAAACCATGGCACACACATCTAAGAGGCAGGATGTTAGATTGTGTTTCTTTTTCTGTCCAACTCCTTGACACAACTCAAAAGAGTAACGAAAACCACAAAATGCAAACGTCAGCTCATGTCAGAAGTCTAGTACCCAGAATTGTGGCAGTGACAATAGTCTAATCTCTATGGTTCATTCATTCAATTCTTTTACATAATGTTTATGAGAATTCATCAAGCCCTAGGCATTGTGCTCAGCCCCCTGGGTCATGAGCAAAGGGATGGGAGGGGTGCTGGAGGTGAGAAAGCATCAGGTCACTTCTAAAATACTGTATATTTTATGCCATATTTGAGGACTGTATTTTAAAAGATAACACATTGGCACATAGTAAGCAGAGAACTATCACAATAGGAAGAGAATTTAGAACTAACACATAGTAGAAATGGTTGAAATAAGAGGGGCCCCTTTAGCCTACAAGAGAGAGGAAACTGAAATATTCTCAAATCTAGGTGGCCTAGGAGGACAAACTAATCTTGTTGGGGGAAAACTATACACTAACAGAATTAGATTCAACATGATAAATAACTTTTTTCAAATGCCATTATTCTAAACTGGAATAAGCTACTTAAGTTGGTTAATTTCCATCACTGGAATAGTAAAAGTTGAGAATAAATAACTTACTACCTGCTCTGCAAACTTATGGAAAGTCTTTCTGTACCCAGTTAAAAAGCTCAATCCCACTAGATGACTTCTTTGATCCATTCTAAAACCAAAACCTATTCTGCTATTTGGAGGGGGTGGGGTGGGGGGAATGGTGAACAACAGGATTTAGAAACTGTGTAAGGTCTGAGATTTACTATTTCATGGATGCTGGCAGGAAATGAAATTCTGGATCTGAGCCAGAAGGCTTTATTACTCATGGTAAAAGTAGTAGCAGATTCCCACATTTGCATAAATTCCCTGTGTCTCCCAGGGACAATGAGGTAGGTGTCATGATAGATGCTTGCCTTAGAAGGGAAGGAACAATGAGTTTGAGGGAGTCTCCACTTTCACCATAAGTGGAAAGTATACCTACTCTTTTGCAAAGGGAGACATTACTTCATCCCTCATAGTTTTCACTTACCTCATCCTCCAAAGTCCTTCACTTGCAAACTCAGCCCTGAGTGGTCAAGAGCTGCATTCCTGGAATACCCAGCAGGAATGTGCAAGGATGTTCGGGGTGCATGGAATACTGCCTCTCTCAACCCTGACCTAAATGCATTTGGATTCTTTGGGCATTTTAGAGTCTCTGATACAAAAGAAACAGATAATGGGGAGTAATGGTATTTCAATGGCATAAGTCCTATTTAAAATAAGGAGCACTGCTAGGTAAAAAAAGATAAAATCATTTTGCTTCTAAACTTATTGAATCCGGATGGAAGTTACATATGTCATCAACCTTCTTGTTTGTGTGCCCAAAGAACTAACCTATTTGGTGCAGGCTTTATTTATAAGGTTTCTAATGGCAAGAAGCACCCATTTTTCAAGTTCAGAATTGCCCAAATCAGCTCTTTCCTATGCAGGAATTTTCATTAGATTGGTGGGGGGGGGAGCAAAAAGAAAGAAAAAAGAAACTCACAGACCCTTACTGCTTTCAAGATAAAAAAAAAAAAAAAAAAAAAAAAAAAAATTCTAAACTACATGAGTAGATGAATCAACATTGCCACCTAGTGGAATAATTTATTTGTCTGACAACACAAAATGATATTTTCTACAGCTCTATCAGCTCTTTCCCTGTGTTTTTATCAGGGGGCGGAAAAAAAGCTGTTTAAGCCTAGTTTGATCATTTTACTTTAAAGAATTAAGCTACCTTTTTTCCTTCTTATAAATTTATTTTCACAAATAAATTATGGGCAACATATAAAAGGAACAATTTCTAAAATAGAATAATTTTAAGGGATGCTGGTTGTGAGGTTAAAATTAAGAAGCTTAAAGCTTCTGGGAATTTTTGTGAGGAAAACAAAGCTCATTACAGCAGAATTGAATGCCAGGAAAATAAAGTCGTTTTTAAAATCTTGATAAACCCTGAAACTAACAAGTAATACCTCTGTAAGTTACTATGAGTCACAAACCAATTTTCAGGGCTTTTCTGCTTTTTTCTTTTTCTTTTTCTTTTAAGCTGTGCAAATCAAAGTGTTTGAGAATTGACGCTGGAAATAAGGAAAGGCTCTTGAAAAACAGCATTTTTGTAATCTTTTATAAACAGGGATAATGCATCAAATTTCAACATTTTGTCTCAAAAATATGGAAAATGTGCTACATTCTAGCCAATCAGCACCTTGTGGAAACCCACTGCAGAGACCACAGGAATAAAGACCAATAAATAGACTTTCCAGCAGTTTCCATAATCTTTTTGGCATCACAGTCAGGCAAAATGGGAAGTTAGAAGAATGGAAGAATCAGAGAAACTGGAAGGATCAGAGTCTCTGGTGATTCTGAATTCCCATTCTTGTTTCTCTTAAATATCATATGATATTTAAGAGTATAAACTTGAGAAAATATTTGTAAGGTGGAATTATAGTAAGTGGTATTTGTTTCCATAAACCAAAATATGTGAAATATTGATAGTTTTTATAAAGCTTAACCCATGAATTAAAATACTAACTCCATGCATACCTATATGGATTTCACTAGACAAGTTGACTTTCCACAATAAATCTTTGTTTTTTCAATGGGCAATTATACATAATCCAAGGGACAATTATGAGAAATCAACTGTATCGGAGAGTGCTTCCTAACTACCCAGTCTGTGGTGAGCCTGAAAGGAATGAGGGATGGAACAAAGATCTACTTTTCAAAACAAATTTTTGGATACTATATATGGGGTATTTGTTGGTTAGTTGTCAACTATTAAAATATCTGAATGGCACATTAGAAAATCACTCTCTCTGACTCTTTGAGAGCTACTTTCTCTTCAACCATTTTCATTTTCACCATCTAAAAGACTACCCTTTTAAAATTTATTTTTTCAGTTAATTAGATAAGAGTCAATCAATTTCTTTCACCAGAACTCCTGAAGGATGAGCTGCCATGTGGTGGTTGCATCCATTGATGTCATTCTCTTCAATGTAGACCTGGACAAAATCACAGATGCTGTTAAAAACTACTCCCCCTTCAATGTGGAAGCACATTCCTCTGTAATATGCTTCTTCCTGTACCAGTGTCTAGTTCCATTCTGTATTTGTGAGCTCCAGATAAAGGGATGAGAATACAGTTGCATGAAGTCCTAGAGTGCTATATACCTCCCTTTGATATAACTCACCATGTTCATGGAATCTCTCCAAAGATAAATTGTTTTTCCACACAGGCAAATACAAAGTACAGTTGAGTAATTAAAGGCATAGTGTCTAAAGCCTGACTGCTTGGGATAAATACTAAGCTTGTATATATTGGGATAAATACTTAGCTATGTGATCAAAGGTAAGTTACTCAACACACCTAATTTCTTTATCTGTGAAATGCAAATGATGACAGCCCTTGCATAACATGGGTGTGCTGAAGAACAAATGGACCAGAATGGGTCCTCACAAAATGTTAGTTATTTTAATGAGGGAGGTTTGTTCTGAGATTCAGGCATTGAGGAACTCAGTGAGAAAGTCATTGGGAGCATTCCTGCATTCATTCTAAAAAAATAAAACTGAACTCTACCACAGCCAGGCTCTTAAAAGTTGACACAATTTTGCTTCTCGTGGAATTTGCAATCAAAACGTATTTTGTCAGCAGAACTTAAAATTAAAGCTTTTCTGATTTTCATGGGTGTGCCCCCAAGAAAAAATGGATCCAAAGAAAGGAAAGTATCTGTCTGATGAATAACCTTCCAGTGAGGTGCCAGGACATTCCAGGAGACTTCCAGCTTGTTCAGTACCATGGACAGAAGCACTCCCCATGAACAGTCTCAGGAAGAACAACTATCATGCCACAAGTGTTCACTATATGCCAGACAATTTATGTCCTAATTTTAATTTCTGAGAATAGTTATCAAGGTTGGTGCATTTATAACTAAGAAAATTAATGTTAACAAACATTGAACAATATGGCTAAGGCCACAAATTTATGAGTGTTAGGTCTAGGATTTGAAAATCTCTATTAAAGAAAAACCAAGGCTACAGAAGGGGTAAGAACAAGATAGGCTTCTAGAAAAGCAAATTAGTTGATGTGTCTCAAGGGACCTGAGTGCTGGGTTTATAGGCCAAGCTTATTCTTCACTTCTCATGTCTTGCTGGCCCTTTGCCAGGCTTTGTGAATCTTCCTGATTTCCACTAGAGCAGTAACTTTACAGACAGACATGCTGGCTTGAATCTTGGTTCCATACCAGAGGTTGTCCTCAGGATTAATTCAGCTCATTCACTTCTAAAAAGATGAAACAGTACCTATATTACAAATCCTGGGAAAATTAGATGAAGTGTCATATATTAGAAAGATCTGATCCTTATTTGTTATGTTGCACTCAGATCTATCCCATTACATTCTAAGGTCCTGGTTGTGAGGGATAGCATTGATTTCACAACTGTAGTCTGAACTGCACTGAACTAACATCTATCAAGCATCTGTTACATCTCTGAGGCATTACTAAGGCATTACTATCCTTTAACCACAGACAAGTCTTATAAGCATAGCATATACAAAAATGTAAAATCATCACCAGGAATCAGAGACAATCCACAATTCCTTACATCTCCTTTCTAAGAGCAGGAATAGCAGCATTTGCTTTTTTAGTAGGTTCTTTGAAGCCCTTATCATTTAGAGACAAAATCAGATGCAGAAATTAAAAATAACACTAGGTACTGTTCATGTCACAAGTAACCTGAAGGCCAAGCATGCCCCAGGGCCCTGGGTCTAACACAACAATGTTCATGGCCTCATTGCTCTCTGCCAAGATAAGGAACTTCTGATTACCTGAAGGTGGCACAATCATTTGAAAGACAAACGGAATCACCTCATTTCATCCAAAGATATTTCTAATATCATCTTGACCATTAACAATTATGTAATTGAAAATCATACTATTAGCCATAATTTCAAGAGCTTAATTTTTTTCAAAAAAGAGTTAATTGTCTTTGAATTGCTTTGACCATTCTAATAAAGAGTGACTTCACTTTACTGTCATTGCCAAAAAATTTTACATTTAAACTGTTAGTTTAGGATCTCTATAAACCATTACATTACTAAGCATCAATAACATATTGATTTCAAATTCATATGTCATATAAAATATTGGTCCTCATGACCAGATAAGGGTTGCAATTATTTCTATGCTATTTCATACCAAATGAATGACTGACCACAAGAATCCATTTAAAACAAATAGTCTACAATTTTTTTTTGCTATAACCACAAGATTAAAAAAAAAATCTATTTCAGACTTAAAATACTTTAAAAGAAAGTAAGTCTATTTGCTAGGATCAATGTGTTCATAAAATTATTCACATTAGGAAGAATACTTAGGCTTGATTTATAATTTTTTATGGAAATGGAAATTATATCACCAAACAAAAAGGACCACAAGTGCTTTTAAGAAATTTCCCAGGTTTTGAATATATTCATACTGGTTCTGTCCATAATATAGGCTTTTCATTTACCAGAATATAAGTAAGACTAATCAAGGAGAGGCAAAGAATGGATGGAGCAGAGAGAAAGCAGTATGATCTTTGAAATGGAGGGAAAATATAAAGAAAAAAAATCTCAATAATAATAATTATTTCATTTTACTTTCATATAGAAATACTATGCAATGACATTATACTATTGTAACAATACCTAAAACAGAGAGAAAACAGGAAAACATGGACAGTCAAAGTAACCAGCGCAATTAGCAATATTTGTTACTTCATCTTGGAGACAAAACACAGCAAAGCAGGTAGCCAAATTCATGATCATTTTCTAGTATATAATTATTATGAGCTCAGTTGTGACTCCCAAAAATTCATATATTAAAGTCCTAAACCACAGTTTTCAGTTTGTGTCCTCATGAGGAAATAGTCACGGCAGATGTAATTACTTAAATTAGGATGAGGCTGTATTGGAGTAGGGTGGACTTCTAATCTAATATCATGGGTGTCCTTACATAGGAAAATTTGGGGACAGAAGGGCACACAGGGAGAACTCCATGTGGAGACAAAGGTGAGATTGAAGTGACTCATGCCACAAAAGCCAAAAAATGCCAAAGTGGCCAGCAAACCCCAGAAGCAGGACATGGGATAGATCTTTCCCTAGCTGCTATAAAGGGAGCAAGGTCCCCCCAACATCTTAATTTTGAACTATTAGCCTCAAAATCTATGAGAAAATGGAAATAAATTTCTGAGGTTTAAACTACTTTGTTCACAGTACTTAGTTACAGCTGTCCTAGAAAACTAACATAATAATCATGACTTCTGCTAATGACTTGTGTTCATTTTATTTATTTACTTGATGAATACAATCTGTGTTCTAAGCTGACTTTGTTAATTCCAAGGAATTCAAACAGAAGAAAGGCAGAGAAAGTGCAGCAAGCATTGGGATGGAAGATCAAGATATAGGAAGAAAGAGTGGTTCAAAGCCACCCAAGCTCCTGTCCTCATCATTTGCACTCTTTTCACTCTCTCTGTTTATGTGTCCTCCTTCTGTCTACAGCTGAGCCATTGTTCTCACCTCAAGAGCACTAGAGGTTTCCATGTAGGACCAGTCTGCAGAAGATAAAGTGAGTCCACACTGTGTACAGTTATTTCAACCTGACTGAAGAGCTCAACATGAGAAATATGGTTTCACGAAGAATCAAAATGGGTCTGCACAAGCTTTTGAAACAGGCTTAAGTCTTGTCACTGTCACGGCTTATGTGATATGTACGATGATCTCACCCAAATGGCAGGAAAGTGCTCAAGAGCCGATGTAAATATAACTTAATATTCTCAGGCAGTGAACCTTTTCGAATATGGTAGACTGTTAGGGTATAACAGGTAGAAAGAAAAACAATTGCCTCAGAATTGTGGGATTAAACAGAATGTGTCTTCCTTTTTTTATTTATAGTTGTAAATGAACAGCATGCCTTTATTTTTTTATTTTTTTATTTATTTATTTTTTTAATGAGGTGCTAAGGATCAAACCTGGTGCCTCACACATGCTAGGCAAGTGCTCTGCCTGTGAGCTACAGCCCCAGCCCCAGAATGTGTCCTTCAGGAGCAAGTGCTCCATTTTCAGTCTGTAGTTTTCCATATTTGCAATTTTCCCCCTCAGTGGATGTTTGTGGCAGAATTTCTGACAAAACGTGAGAACTAAATAAATCAAGTGACCTAAATGATGATCATGCCTACGAAAAATTACACCTACACTTTCACTTTACTATAATTAGTTTCTCAGTAAGAGATATGAGGAAGGGTACAAGTGCCATTAATTTTGGAAAGTGTTTCCCTGAATCATTATATCAGAGCTTGTGCCCTTGGCCCAACTTCCTTTTCTTTCAGATGTGGAAATTCCCAGATTTCAGCGGTTCTTAAATCTTTTAAGTTTGCCCAAGGATTCAGCAAAGTAAGAATACTGATTTTCTGATTCTAGTCTAGTGCCTGATCATCACATCAAAGTATGTTGCCCATAATGGTGATGTCACTCTTCTGTTCTATTCCCTCTCAAGTCATCAACATGAAAATATTGAAGCCATTAAAAGAAAGACTAGAGTGACAGGACATTTTCTTATTTCATCTTAAGAGAACATATACTTGGCTGGGCGTGGTGGCACACACCTGTAATCCTAGCAGCTCAGGAGGCTGAGATAGGAGGATCACGAGTTCAAAGCCAGCCTCAACAACAGTAAGGCTCTAAGTAACTCAGTGAGACCCTGTCTCTAGCAAAATACAAAATTGGGCTGGGAATGTGGTTCAGTGGTTGAGTGCCCCTGAGTTCAATCCCTGGTACCCAAAAAATGAGGACATATACTACTTCCCAAGTTCTTATATTACATAAGAGATCATCACATAGGCCACAGATTTCCTGCCATCCAAGTCACCTGAACTTTCACCTGTGGCCTGTTCCTTAAAAACTATATTGTAGCACTTGGTTCATGTTATGGTTTTGATGTGGTCTTTCTCCCAAAGGTTCATGTGTTAGAAGTTTGAGCCCAGGTGTGGCAATGTGAGAAATAGTGGAACTCTTAAGAGATGGGCCTAGTGAAAGGCCCTGAGGTCATTGGAGGTGTCTCTTCGAAGATACTGTGGGATCCCAATCTCTCTGGTGTCCTGATGGGCAATCTGATCTCTTCCTCTGCTTATTCTTCTGCCATGCACCATGAGGTCCTCTCAGATGTGAGCTGATGATACCAGTGTATATCCTTGAATCATCAGAATTACAAGTTAATAAATCTCTTTTCTTTCTACAGTTAGTCTGCCTTGAGTGTTTTTTATAGTAAAAGAAAATGGACTAATATAGTTCAATAACTAATAACTATGAGAAATGTTGACAACTTCCTTCAGAAGTAGTTTTTCAAGTGCATTAGTCAGCTTTTCTTTGCTGTGACCAAAATACCTGACAACAACTTAGAGAAGGAAAAGTTTATTTGGTCTCGTGGTTTCAGAGGTTTAGTCCATGGTGGGCTGACACCGTTGCTCTGGGTCATAGGTGAGGCAGAATATCACAATATTGTGGTGAAAGAGCACTGCTCTGCTCATTGCAGCCAGGAAGCAGAGGGAAAAAGGAGAAGAAGCCAGGAAAGAACAATCTTTCCACAGCAAGCCACCAGTGACCCACCTCCTCCAGCCATGCCACACCTGCCTATAGTTAACACCCAGTCCGTCTATTCAAAGTAGGATGGACTGATTAGGTCACAGCTGTCACAATCCAATCATTTCACCTCTGAACATTCAAGAGACTCCCCACATCCAAACCACAACACTAAGTATTATGATGTTTTCCTTTTTTTATTATTTATTTATTTTAATTTGTTATACATGCTTGCAGAGTACAATTCATTTCATATTACATATAAAGAGCAGTTTTTCAAGTCACTGGTTTTACAGTAATTATTTTCACACCATTTGTGTTTTTATGTATGTACTTAGCAGATTGATGTCTAACTCATTCTGCCATTATTCCTATCCCCTTGCCCCCTCCTTTCACCTCTCTCCCCTTTGTTCTATATGATGTTTTTTTACAAAGTCTTTTACATATTTTTATTATCCAGTTTTCTGTGTCTTACTCTAAAGCACCTCTCTGATAGTGAGAGACTGGGAAGAATCAATATTGATTGCCATAATGATGTGTGATTGTCAACCCCAATGAGGCTTGACACCCTAGGGAAGAGAAATAGTGTCACTTAACTGTTTTGGTCTTATATATGTTTAATAATTCTCATTTCTTTCCAGTTGACTTTAAGCAATCAAACCACAGATATAAATTTTCGTTTCAATACCATACATATTTAACTGCATCATGTGGCACAATTCAAAAGAAATTAATATGTTATCCAAATGGATCTGTTTATTATACATATTGCAAGTACTGGAGAATCTCTCTCATTCCAGGTGTCTATCTGTCTTATTCCATTATATTCTTCAGCCATGGACCTAATGAAGATAACATAAAGGATTGTCACACTACAAAACTATTTACCACAAACTATAGATTATGAGCAGTATGTTTTCTGAAAATGTATTTTTAACTATGACCTCATTAAGTAATAAGAGCAATTTTCTGTGCATGGCAAAAAACAAATAATGAAGCATGTATCTGTGAGACTAATCAAGAGGTAATATGTAGCAAAGAAAGCAGACAGTTGCTGACAAAATCTAGTGTGTGGTGGGGGCCAGGGGTAGGGGGACTTATAGGCTAACCAGAATCTGTTGAGAAAGAGACAGAGAAATCAAGAGCTATGGATTGATTTGCAACATTTTAAACATACAAGTAAAAAGAGACAAAAATATGAAAAATTTTGAATTAGAGTGAATTCCTGATTGAGTTTATGCCAGAGATAAAGTTAGAACTCATGTCAGAGATGGAATTAGTGTTAGATTCTAGTTGGAGTTTCAGGTTAAATATCTGCTGCTTCTGTTCACTTTCACATGCCAGAGCCTCGGAAAAACCAGAGTCAGAAACAACCAGTCTCTTGTTAACACAGTATCAGTAATAAATAAATAAATATCATGTCCCTATTTTTCTCTTTTAGTGAACTATTGTTAACTATTCTGATTTTAACTAGTAGGCGTATTTCTAACAAACATACCTGACAACAGTGGTGTTCCTCTCTGACAGCCCACCTTAGGTACTGCATGAAAATTTTGCATGGTCTTTCTCTGCTCTAAGAATATTAATCAGTTCCTTGGATGTTGGAGCTTTTGCTTTATTTGATCAATATTGTTTTTATACTGCTAGAAAAAAAAAAAGGCATGTGATTGGAGTGGTTGAGGTATTTTCAATACTTCCTGCAAGAAAAGTGATTCCCCCATCAGGTTCCAAGCTAATATCTTTTATGATGAAAATACTTCCTATGATGCACCACTAAAATCCAGTCCCAGCTGCATCAGCTCTTAACTTTTGCCCTTTAAAATACTCCAGTACTCCAGAGTTTTGGAAAGAAAAAATTATATAAACACCAATAAAAATATAGCCAAGTATTAGATATTCCTACCAAACCTAATATCTTAAGAAAGACTTGTTTTGTTTTTTGTTTTTCAGCCAGCAATGTGTAATATGAATAAAATCATGAGGAAATATCAGACAAAAATAAATTGAGGAACAGACTATAAAATAACTGGTCTGAATTTTTAAAAATGTCAATGTCGTGAAAGGCAAAGAAAGACCAAGGAACTTTTCCAGATTGAAGGAGACTAAACAGATATGACAACTGTATTATCCTGTTTTCTGTTACTAATAACACAATAACATACATTGAGTACTTTATAAAGAAAAGAGGTTCATTAGCTCACAGTTCTGGAAGTTCAAGGGCCTGCCTCTGGTGATGGCCTTCTTGCTGGCAGAGTCAAAGGGTAGAAGAGGGCTTCGAGAGATTATGAGATCCATCCCTTCCACCTCTATAAAGCCACCAGGATTTGATTATGGGGCCCCTATCCTGATGACCATATCTAACCATATTCACTTTCCAGTGCACAACTCTAAATGCCATAGTTGGATTCGTTTCTCACCCTCCCATTACCTCATTATGTATATGGAACTCTAACACGTGGTTTGGAGGAGACAACCCATGCAAATCATGACAATGACTAGATATGATGGGTGATTATGTACCCCATTGCTGAGGGTTAAAAACCATCATGAGAGACACAACTGGGAGAAACTCAGAAGACTCATAGAATGAAGTACAAATGTTATTTAGATATATAACTGTAAAGTCAATACATAAGAGAATATCACTATTCCTTGGAAATACACATTGAAATGTTAAGGGACAAGGAACTATGACATGTGCAAAACACACTCAAATATGTTCTTTTGTCCTAGGGGTGAGACCCAGAAGAAGAGCACTTGCCTATAATATATGGAGCCCTGGGTTTGATCCTCAGCACAGAAACTGGGAAAAAATGTGCTCTTTATGAAGAGCTAAATTGTTTTGAAACTCTTAAATTAAGGATGAGATTTAATACCTGTGTTTGGAGTATATTTGAAAAACATTGTTTATTTTAAACTTTTCATTATAAATGATTTTCAAGTTTCAGAAAAGCTACAGGAGTAATACAAAGAGCTATGTAGCTTTTGCACAGATGCATTCATTGATATTTTGCCATATTTTTGTCATATTTCTGCTATATTATCATATATATTACAATATATATTATTAACTGAGAGAACACTCACAAAAATATCTGGAAAACATTCTCTTTAAAGAGCATGATCAATTCCTCTCTTTTGGGCAGGTAGAAAGCATTTAACAAAAACATGAAATAAATTACAGATGGTTATTTGATCACTGAGAAAATAAAAGACATATAATTATGGTAAATATGTTTCTTACCTAATCTATAACCCACGTTAAAATGAGAAAGTAGAGTATCTGAAAACTATGTTTTCATAGTCAATTAGTCCTATGCCACTAAAATGAACATCACGAGCTTGTTGAGACAAAATAAAGAAGAAGCAAAACCAGAGCTATCATGACAAAGCTGTTTATAATGCTGTCCAGATGAGTAAAATATTCACTGATAGACAGGTGCCTCAGGTGTCTTTTCTTCAGGAAATAAAGAGCAAAACTGATAAAAGGATTGTCTGTTCTTAGCAGTGCCCAAATGCTCATAAGCATGTCGTCTCTAACTAAATGTTCATTCTTTTTCTCCTTTTCTTATCCTACTTTGACTCATTCTATTGGTACCCAGCTGAGCTCAGTCAGGCTTGCAAGCCTAAATGTGCCTGCCAGGCACGCTTAACTATTTCTTGTATGTCTTAGTGGATACTGAAAAGGTTACCATATTAAGATTGTTGATGTGTAAGAATTAAGATCATCTTTCTCCAGGTGTAAGTCAGCATGGGGTATTTCTGAAGATGAGATGATCTGGTGATAGTAATAAATACTGAAGCTGTCATTCATCTAAGTTAGCTGCCAAGTACATTGCCAGAATGAGTTTCTTAATGAATGTTATTGATGATGGTGCCTTAAATAGCACTATGCTTAAATAATAGTGTTTTCTAGTTGAGAAAAACAAATAAAACAAAAACAAGTCCATGTTTTAACTGCTGAAATCCAAGACATTATTTTTTACTATCAAATCATATATCTTATGTATAATGAGAATGAAATCAGATCCACCCACCCTCTTTTTTTTTTTTTTTTTTTTTTTTTTTTTTTTTGTACCAGGAATTGAACCCAGGGGCACTTAACCACTGAATCACATCCCCAGCCCTTTATATATATATGTATATATGTTTTTGTTGTTGTTCTTGTGTTGAGACAGAATCTCGCTGAGTTGGCTTAGGCCCTCACTAAGTCACTGAGGCTGGCTTTGAACTTGTGATCCTCCTGCCTCAGCCTCCCAAATTGCTGGGATTACAGGCATGCACCACCACACCTGGCTACCCTCTTTACTTCTTAAAACTCAAGCCTACACTACCATTCCTATGTCTCCTTCTAAATAAGCCATGACTATGCTCTTATCAAGAATCACTCAAAAGAGTAAGAGGGTGATGCCGTGAAGTAGTACAAACATTCAGAAGACTACCATTAATGCTCAAAATTCACAAATTAATTGAGAATTTACATAAAACCCCAATATTTTTTTAATTTATTTTTCATGCTTATCAGTACTAACTTCCAACTGTACAACATTTTTTAAGTTCTATATAATGATGATGATGATGATAACTTTTCTACTATGAAGTTCATTAATCCCCAACTATGAAATCCAAGTTTAGCTGATTTCAGTAAAAAAATAACTTTATGGAATGAGACAATAGACATTGTAACAGACAGAACTGAGAAAATAAGAGACAAGTTAGGGAAAGGACACCAAAGGGTACTGACTAATCACATCTTCAGTATTCTTCCTTCTGAATGAAAAACCTGAGTTTAAGTCATAAATGAAAAGATCATGTGGACAGTTTAGCTGCCCTCAAATGAAAGACTTTAAGTCAATTCCATGAGGAATGATAATTATTCTGCATTAATTTCAAATGGAAAAACAGACCTCAAAAGTGGAATTTTCACCTAATGAAATTACTGAAAAGCAAGTTTCAGCTCAGGAACTACTGAAACCACTTTAAGAGATCCAAACACCTTCCTAGATTTGTCCAACAAACAGCTAGTTAACCACACTGTAATCAGCCAAGTAACAAAGGTGAATATTGACCAGGGGCCAAGATCCTTTCCAGCCTGAGACTGTGATTTCTGACTTTACCTTGATGGTAATTTAATTTTCTGCCTCTAATCTTTTTTTTGCCCAGGAATTATGTCCAAAGACAAACTGCAGCCTCTTCAGAAGCTGTGATAGAGTTGTTTCTCTTATTCCAAAAATTATTTAAAATGTTTTAAAACTACCATTAATGCTCAAAATTCACAAATTAATTGAGAATTTACTTAAAACCCCAATATATATTTTTAATATTTATTTCTCCTGCTTATTAGTACTAACTTTGAACTATAGAATATTTTTATTTAGAGTCCTGAAACTATATATTTGAATTATGTTAATATGTATTATCCATTTATTATAATAAATATCTACAAATATGGATTTTTCAAATTAAATTATTTTTTACTTCACCAGAAAAAGCTTTAATTGTAATATAGATCTACTTAGTATTTAAAAAAAGCTTTTATAATTCCACCCTTTAGAGAATCTTCTTCAGTATAAATTACGCAAATATTGACAAAGAAAACATACTTGAAAAATTCTTTGCAGACATTTTGATATGCATTTCCAGTGAGAAAATACAGGTGAATCAAAAGAGCTCAACTTGTCTGTGACAAAATAAATATAAGTATTTCTTATTTGAACCCCATTGGCTTATATTATTGACACATATAAAAGCTCAAGTGTTTGTTACATAACACACACACATGCACTCATGCAGAATAATATGCTGAATCTTAAGAACAAGGAATTCTTACTAAATATCAAACAGAAGTCTTGGAATTCATCATAGCATACAATTAAATAGTATTAACTTCAAGAATCCAAAGTTTCTCAAATTGGTAGGAAGAAAACAAACAAGATAGTGGTGAAAATAAAAGGCAATGTTGACCTTAATGTTCTTATTTTAAAAAGAAAAATGTGGCCAGATTGGTAGAAATAATAAAAGGAGGAAAGTGTGTAAAATTCATTAGAAGTTTTCTCCAAGGAGGTGGCAAGATTTCTTTGAAAAATTAAACTTCTAACAGAGCTTGGGAGATTTTCTTTATTTTTAGTTCAAAATCTGTTACGAAGGAAGAGTTCCAGGGAAGAGAAATATAAATGGCAGCACCAGACCTCCCAAACACTGCAGACTTCTAACACCTCTGGGGATGGCAGTTGTGTCTTCCGCCTACAGATTTCAATCATCCCCGCAGTCCCCTGTCTTCCACCGTCTGAGGACAACCCATCAATACAACTGATAAGGAGCCCAGGCTGTGTTCAGGAAGGGGAAGTTAATAGTTAACATATTCAAAATATCATTCATCCCAGAAGACACCCTGACATCCTGGAGTTAAGAAATATGGTTTCTTCTCACATTACATCCATTGTGAAAAATTGTTGACTATTTTGAGGTTTAGCTTTCTGATTGCAATTTGAATGATGAATTAGCAGAGACTATTGGAAGGCATCTCGAGGTTGTACTGGAGAAAGACGCACTAATAATGTGTTACTCAAATCAATCAACTATGTGATAAAAGCAAGTCTTTTTATAACTAAATGTTCTCCTTCAATGGATAATAATATAAAATACTTATTTTTACAAATACTAATTTAACACATTATTTTAAAATATATCATTAATATTAAAAGTGAATACTAGTATTATATTGAAACCTTTTCTGACATCATCACTTTTTTGTTACTTTAAATAACTAGAAGTGAAGCAGAATGTAGAAAAACATTTTGGAAAGAAAGCAAAACAATTCTCTGTGATTCTGCCTTAAAATCACTACTTCATAATGAAACACTTTGATAGATTGGAAACAGTAAACTCACATAGATGTTTAATAATATAATGCAATGAGCCCAGTATGGTGAGAAAAGTTAACAGCATGGGCTCAGGAGTCAGATTAACTGGATTTAGGTCCTGGATTTGATTGGGATTGATTACTTATCGCTAAGCAAACTAAGCAAGTTACTTCTTTCAACTGCATAATCTGTAAAAATGGAATAAAAATAGGAGTGATACCGATGGAATTGTGAAAATGCAATGATTAAATCTGTGTAATGCACAGAAATACTCCAAGCATGTTATGGTGGTTAATAGATATTTGCAACTAAATTACATGTTTGCGCACACACACACACAAACACACACACACACACACAGACTTGCTGATTCCCAACTTTACAATACACATATATCAAATAAAATTGTCAAGGGAATTATTTGAAAACAGGGAGTTGTTGTGAAAAGAGAATTGCTTCTGGAAGCAGAAGGCCAGAGTTCAATTCTGGCATCAGCAATTTTTTTCCATCATGCTGAAAATTGTGTTTCTTTGATACTCCTCTTACCAAATTCCTTTACAGCTTTTTTCTCTATGTTCCATATATAAAGTATTTATAAGTTTCATAAATTACAAATAAATCTCTTTTGATTTACTCTGGATTCTATACTCATTTTTTTTAAACATCTGAGACCATTTTAATATTACAGTGGTAGGGCAGAAACATAAAAAGTTTTTTTATTACTTAACATAATTGAAAAGTTTCATTTTTTAAATCCATGCAGGTATTAGGGGAAAATATTAAAATTCAGGTATTTTAATCTCCATATCACACTCATTTAGACTTTGGGTTCCCAGAAAATATCATGGCTATAGTAATTAGAGGATTCATATGTGCTTAAATACAAAAATAAAGAAGTATTGTACCCAATTTTCAGGAAAAAAGTCTCACAAGCCACTCACATAATAGCCAATGAAGCCTTTATTCTGGCCAGGGCCACCAACTGCGTCCAGCACAAAGCAGGATAGTAGAAAATGGCACCAGCTCATAGCAAGGGCAGGTTTTATAAAGCACAGAGTTAATATGCCCTCAGGCCCTCAGGTAGAGCTGGTTTAAGGGTGGGTTAATGGGCCATCAAGGGTGGGTCAATGGGCCATCAAGTAGAGACAGTCCAAGTCCAGTTTAAGTCGCCTTTGCTTATAACATTACCCCCTGGTCTTATCCAGGAGAACAAATCTTTGTTCTCCTCTGTAATCTGCCATCACCATGTCTGGTTGAGAAACCAGCAGGCAGAATCAATGAGACTGAATGTGAGACTGAATGCCGGCACTGGGGACTCCCCTGATAACAAGCAGGAGAGGTGATACCGAAAGTTCTAAAGCTTCTCCTGGGAGGGGCAATTTCTGGAACAGGCCACCCCAGCAACAGGTTGGGACAGGGGCAGGGTCTCCACAAGGGTGGAGGAAGGGCTCTGAGGGAATCAACATTACAATTTTCCAGTGGACATTTTCCCAACAGTCTTCAACTTCCCCAGACTCACTCAAAATTGGCTTTCGACCTGATTTGATTTACCTCTCTATACTGACTGCCTATGAGATTTTGGCTTCATTTCCCTTCTAATTTTAGGAATTCCGTACTACTGTAAGGACATGGGACGGTGACTGAATCTGGCTTCTTCGAGCGAAACAGGGGTGACGAGATGGGGGGTAAGTAGTTTGGAGTTCCCTTATTAGAAGTCAGGTCAGATTGAAGCCTGGGCAAAACAGGTTGTAAAGTCATCAGGGACGGGAGCTTCTATGAGAGAAACAAAAACCATGAGTACTGAATAAATGTTGCAGCATCCGGAACATTTCAATGTATACCATGAAGATGATAATTTAAATCTTTTTTTTTTTTTTTTTGGTACTGGGGATTGAACTCAGGGGCACTCGACCACTGGATCACATCCCCAGCCCTTTTTTTTTTTTTTTTTGTATTTTATTAGAGACAGGGTCTCACTGAGTTACTAAGTGCCTCGCCATTGTTGAGGCTGACTTTGAACTCGCGATCCTCCTGCCTCAGCCTCCCAAAGTGCTGGGATTACAGGCGTGCGCCACCGCGCCCGGCTGATAATTTAAATCTTTAACATGCACAGAGTTCTCAGGAATATAAATACCACATTTAACTTTAAATCTTATAGATCAGATGTCTATCCTGATAAGATGGTAGTCAAGCTACTTAATGCCATCTGATCCTATAAAATCTTTCTACTGGCATGACCTCTGTGTCCAGTAGAGAATCCTTTATTTCTGTTACTTAGGGCTAGATAATCATACTACTGAATATTAAGCCTACCTGTGTAGGTTAGAAAGATCTGTAGGCCTTAAACTCACTAAAGACTTTTGACTTGGCAGTCACTTAATAGTTAAACTGTTTCTTTTTATAGTTATCAGGCATTCCTGCCTAAGGATCTCTTTTGTAGCCTCCAGTCTTACCAATTCATGGGGATAATACAAGTGTATATCTGAAGTTACATTTAACTATTATTTCTTAAATGCCCAGGAATGGTTATGTATCGGTTTCAACTGTTTTTGCTAGGCGTTTAAGATGAAGCAAGTCAAACCAACTTTTACTTTTATCTATTGCTAAGAGTCAGCTGATTTCTGATGGGAATAACTCTTGGGGGAACTTAAGAGCAGCTTTTCCATTCTGCTAGTGCCTTCTGCAAGGATGGGTCCAGGTCTTGCTTGACCTTGTGGCTTCTCTTGGAAGTACCAGGGATGTATCTCCCTTTTCTAGGGACCCTCCTTTTAGCAAGTGCACTGATTGGCTTTCTCTTTTCCAGATGTCTCATAGCCTCCCTGCTCAGGAGGCCATGTGGCCCAGAGTTACAAAGCTCTTTAGAGAAGTTCCCTGTTCCCTGGACTCAGACTGACTCTGAGGGCCAGAGCCAAACATTGGCTTCCTTGGCCCCTTTTAATTTAACTTAAAGTCTTGACCTTAAGCATATAGCAAGAGTCTCACCAGTCTTAAATTAAGAGCACTGGGCTTTACTTTAATGCCTATAACCTTACTGTCATTTACCCTTTCCATTAATTGGGGTTTGTACCATCCTAGGTGATTGCTTATTATCTTAAATTAACTCAGGTTGTGTCATTAAAGCAATATCTTTGCAAAACATTAACAGGCAACTTTTAGACAGTTTACAAGGAAAATACAAAATAAAATTTACAAGAGTAAAAACACATTTTAAATCTCTAATGTATTATCTTTATAAGCCTAAAATTACCATACAACTCTAGTTTGGAGAACACCAACTTGATATAATGCTCTTTTAGAGCTTCACCTCAAGGCTTATATACCTGAAAGATATGAACACATTTAATATACAAAGAAGAGTATTATTCCACCATAATTACATTGATGTTTTTACATTAATCAAGTTTAGCTCTTAAAGAAATAACATTATAATATTTCAAAATAATAGTTGTCATTCAACCACAGCTGTATAATTCTTAATTTCTTTTAGATTACTTGCTCAAAAAAACAAAACTTATTAAACATAATGTTTGACCTTAGGAAAAAACATTAAATAGCTTTTCCTGATTGTTTTATACACTTAGTTAACCAACTTTCACAGAGCTTTTACATCACTTAAGTGACCATATCTACAACCTTCTAATTTCTTTCTCCCATCTGTTAACCCCTTTTTTTGTTCACAATTTCAAACAATCCTTGTAATAATTTCAATTTAGGCAAACTTTTTATCTCAATAAAAAATATTGTTATTTACAGTAATCCCAATGGAAACAGCTGAAACTTTGGAGCCTCTGCATACACAGAAATCTTTTGTAAACCTTTATACAGAATCACACACATCTGTTAACCACTTCACAAGAACACAATGTTCAAGCATATAGAATTATACCTGTTGGAACACTTTTTTTAAAGATCTTTAGAAAACTTTTTTTTTTCAGCAATGACAAAGCAACCTTAAAACCTTTTTTAATTTACCAATTTATGAAAACAATCAATAATGTTACCCAGTGGGATTCAAGGAGTTACTTAACGACATATTTAACAGTTAGCATTTTAACCTTGAAAACTAATCAGATGTCTAACAAACAAAGTTACTCACAAATTTAATTTTCTTACATTTACACCAGAGAAGACACACAATGAAAAGGCAGAAAAACCATGGAACACAGAACAAGGCACAAGGGAACAAGAACCAGGCGCCACACCGGCCAGGGAGCAGTGCAACGTCTTACTAATGCTCTGGATAGGAGTGCATATGTGCCTCATCAGGCACCTCTCTGTCCCCAGTAGGAATTCCCAACCAGACCAGGACCAGAGGACAGTGTGACATTTCACTACTGCCCTGGACAGGAGTGTATGTGCCTCACCAGTCACCTCACTGTCCCCAGAAGAGATCTCAAAACCAGATACCAGATGTTATGGAGGCGCCATTTACAAGTGGAGGTTTCTCCGCTGGATGCTTGCTAATTCTTTTGATGCGGCAGTTCACTCCAGTAATCCAAAGGACTGAAGGCACATCCCAGGGCCTTGGAACTTCTCAAGTTGCACAACCCCTGGGCGGGACTCCATCCCGGAGTCCCAGAGCAAAGGTCCTGCTTCAGAATTTGTGGTGGTAAAGAAAAGAACACCAACTCTAATTTTAAATCAAATTAAAGCAAGCTTATACTAGTTCTTTGACCACCTAGAGAGACTTGTGAGTTACCCAATTTAGACTGAACCTTTTAAATCACGTGAATTAAAGGTATTTGGATCCATTTTTTAAATTTCCATGAGCGCTCATTTTCTATTTGCCAATCTTAATATCACGCACATGACATCTGGACATACACACATAGACATAAACACAGAACACAACTGTGCACAAGTAACACAATAGCAAAGGCCTTGTAGCTTTTTGCACTCCATTGCAATGTTACAGATGTTTAAAAACTCCATAGTTGAATAAAAAATAGAACTGATCAAAATCATGAGCTCAAAAATACATTTTGGATAAGAGTCTTAGAAAAATGACAGGCTGGTAATGCAAGTTCAGGTAAAAAGATTTTAACTTCTTTTTTATCAATGCAAGTCCTGGCTGAGGTCTGGAAAGGTGGGGAACTGCAATTGTGAGCAGATACCTTATGCCTAAGGCACTTTTTCCTAATCTCTTGCTCCTAGAGTTATACTGCCTTCTAGGAGGACCATTCAGTCAATTTCCCGTAGTGGCCAGTAAAACTTTTGCCAACTTTCAGGTTTGCCTTTCCTGGGTGGGGGGTGTTGCGGTTGTTGTACTGTTGTTGGGCAATTTCCCTTAAACCCTTCTGATTTCTGCAACTTCTTCTTTATATCTGGGGCAGACTGAATTACAAGAGCTAAAACCAATCTAGAGCCTCCTTACCTCCATCACTGTTGGGGTCCCAGTTCAGGCGAGCAGAAGGAAAGACCCTGTTGATCCGAATGGGGTCATCTGTAGGCAGGCCATTTGGTCCAAGGACGAACCTCTGGGCTTCCCGCCAGATCCGCTTGCGCTCCTCAGATGGGAAAAGTGTTTGGAGGAGTTGGCCCGGGCGAACCTCGCAGGGCTCCACTGCTGCACTGCGTTCACTACTCTCCCCCCTGCCCCGCCAGCCCAGGCTCCAGGCTGCCGGCAGAAGGAGGAAGGGAAAAATGAAACCGACAAGAATGCTAGCACACAAACGAAGATCAGCCACACAAGAAATAAACAGATACAAGGACAAAAGACAACCAGACTGGGCCACACAGGGAGACTCACCAGACAACCAGATCGGGCGCCACACAGAACCAGATTGGGCCACACAGGGAGACCCACCAGGTGGACAGGAGCGATGTCTCGCCCTGTCCTGGGATTCGGTGTAAGCAACTGCGTCCAGTCTGACCTTATCCCCCAGAAGAGATCTCACCAGACAGGTAAACAGGCGGCTTCTTAGAGGCGTCTGGAGAACAGAGCAGCAGTCCTCTGGGGGCAAGGCTGAGGAACATCTCTCAGGAGCTCTCCCCTACCCCAAGAAGGAGTCTGCGATCAGGGATAGGAGGCTGAATTTGGGCGTGAGGGCAAGGAGAATAAAGAATCTCGCTGGGGCTTCCAAATGTTGTACCCAATTTTCAGGAAAAAAGTCTCACAAGCCACTCATGTAATAACCAATAAAGCGTTTATTCTGGCCAGGGCCACCAACTACGTCCAGCACAAAGCAGGATAGTAGAAAATGACACCAGCTCATAGCAAGGGTAGGGTTTATAAAGCACAGGGTTAATAAGACCTCAGGCCCTCAGGTGGAGACAGTTTAAGGGTGGGTTAATGGGCCATCAGGTGGAGACAGTCCAAGTCCAGTTTAAGTCGCCTTTGCTTATAACAGAAGATTCTGAACAATGTCTGTTATATTTTGGATCTGGAGTGTTTTCCAAATGTCCATACATTAAGGGGCTGTTCACAAGCCCGTGGCACTATTTGGGAGCTGATGGTGCCTTTGGAAGGTAGTGCCTAGTGGAAGGAAGCTAGGTCACTGGGGGCATGCCCTTGAAGGAGACCTTGGGATTTCAGTTTTTCTCTCTCCCTTTATTCCCCAGACAATAGGAGGTAAATGACTTCCCCTTCCTCAGGCACACACCATTGTGATGTTTTGCCTAAGAAGCAGCCAGGTCAACCAAGGAATGAAACCTCAGAAGCCCATGAACCAAAATAAGCTTTGTCTTCCTTGTAAGTATTCCATCTCATGTATTTTGCCACAGTAATAGAAAGCTACCGACACAGTTCACTTTCTATTTTCTCTTATTTTTTATTGGTTTGTTTAAGCTATGCATCATATTAGGATTAATTTTGATAAAATGATAAAATGAGGAAATATAATTTGCTCTAATTCAGTTCCCAGTACTTTCCCTTTCCCTCCCTTCCTCCCACCCCCTGTTCCCTTTCCTCTACTCTATTGATCTTTCTGCTATTTACTGACAGTACTTTTTAAAATTAGTGTCTTATTACTACACATGATGGTGAAATTCACTGTTGTATATTCATAAATGTACACAGGAGAGTTAGGTCAGATTAATTCCACTGTTCTTCCCTGCCCCATCTCTCCCCCCTTCCCCTTAACACCCCTCCATCTACACTACAGATCTTTCTTCTATTTTGATGGAACTCCACTTCCCACCCCTTTGCTCTCTCTCTTTTCCCCCTTATTTTGAACTAGGTTCTGCATATATGAGAAAACAATTGATCTTTGACTTTTTGGGTCTGGCTTATTTCACTTAAGTCTGGGTTTAAGATGTTAGTGTAATTGGGAGAAAAAGAGAGACTACTGTTAAATATAAGTATTTTATAAATTGTTTCCGTATTCATTGCTTTTCTTCTTACATACACATATTTCCAATATGTGGTCACAATTAGGCACACAAAACTTCTGATTTTAGGTTGCATATTATGTTGAAAAATTATCACATCTATTGAATTTTAAGATTTACCTTAGGGGAAATTTAGGCTGTCTTCAGAAAGACACTTTTCTTTCTGGTTTTCATTTTATTAATGATATACTGCAGGAGCCCTGTTTGGGGATTGGCTTGAATTGCGGTTGACTATGAGCCGTGGAGATTTGGCCTTTGTCGCCACCCGTAGTCTCACGGGATTGTTGCGTGATCTCGAGTGACTTGGCCGAAATTGCTGATCGAGTCAGCGCCATTTTAGGGTGTGTTTTTGGCGTGTGTTAGTCGTTATTAGAACCAGAGAGAAAAGTTATCAGAATAAAAAGCTGTTTGTCTCCAGTTTGCTTCTGAAGTTCTTCCCCGCGGCTCCGTTGCTCCAAGCGCTTCAGGCGGCAACAGGTGGCGGCCCGTACGGGGAACTTCGGAGCGGACAGGTAAGAACTGAAAGGTCTCTAAAGATGGGTTCGAATATAACTGAATCCCAAGTGATAGAGGCTATGCAAAGACTCCTTGATATACCTGACTCTGTTCTCAGTGAGGAGTATATATAGACAAAAGTGAAAGTGATCAAAAAAGTGTAGATTCCACTGGGCCAACTGAGACCAGTAAAGAGAGTATTAGAAGAGACCCAAAAATGACAAAAATCCAAGCTATTAAAGCTATTCGGAAGTTATTGGCGAAAGCTGAAGGATACTTGCTCTCACTGGAACCTGGGCCTCAGGATATTGCTGTCAGTGAAATTAGCAGTGGAGAGGAATCTAGTAAAAGTGATCCTGAGAAAATGAGGAAAAAGAAATTTAAAAAGACCGAGAAAAAGGTCCGTCAGGCAGAGGAGTCACTTGTGGAAGTGACTACTCCCCCATGGGTGGAATCCATTACAGAAAATATGAAGGGTATTACTAGGCATTTGCATACCCTAGAAACAGAAATAAAAAGTCTTTCTGATCGCTTATGCGCCCTCGAGGACAACTCACAGATACATTGGGAACCGCCAGCATTTGAAAAGAAAAATGGACAGAGTGTCCATCAGTCAGTAGATTTCAAAACTATAAAAAATCTCAAAGAGGCAGTAATGACTTATGGGCCCCAAGCTCCTTTCACGTTGAGTATGCTGGAGTCCCTTAACACCTTTAGCTTAACCCCCTCAGACTGGAAAAGTCTATGTAAAGCAACATTAAGCGGGGGGCAATTCTTGGTTTGGCGATCGCAATTCCAAGAACTTTGTATAGAAACGGCTAAAAGAAACGCGGCTGCAGGGTTTGAAAACTATAATATAGACATGCTCACAGGAGAAGGGCAATTCGCAGACTTACAGGCTCAAACAGATTATGACTCAGATATATATGCTCAGATAAATGCAGCTGCCTTAGAGGCATGGAAAACTGTACAAGGACCTGGGGATCTACAAGGTAGCTTGTCAAAAGTGATTCAAGGACCTAATGAGCCGTATGCCGACTTTGCTGATCGACTTTTGAGAACTGCAGGTAGTGTGTTTGCAGATGTTGACCAAGCTATGCCTTTAGTTGTTCAATTAGCTTATGAAAATGCAAATAAATGGTGCCAAGCAGCCATCAGGCCATGGAGAACTAAAAAGGATCTTTCCGTATATATACAACTATGTAAAGATATAAATGGCGCCTTTGTCACAGGAAATGTGATTGCAGCCTCAATGAGAGGTGCTTCCTCTCGAAATTTCACAAAGGCTAAACATAGACATTATAATCAATCAGGATATTCCAGGCAAAATTATCATAATCAATCAGGCAATTCTAGGCAAAATCCCAAAAGAGAAATAAGATCAAGCTCATACCGTGCCCCAGGCCGCTGCCCCAGGTGTAAAAAGGGAAATCATTGGGCCAATAAATGGTATTCAAAATTTGACATCCATGGAAATCCTTTGTTCAGGAATTCAAAAAACGGGGCAACGGGGCCCAGTACCCCGGGGCCCACAAATGTACGGGGCATTGCAGAAGGAGTATCCTCAAGCATCCACTCAGATGCTTCCCCGACACAATCCCTACTACCCATCCACTCCCTCGCCAGAGGAACAAGAGGAAATGCAGGATTAGACCTCTGTTCCACCGCCCGAATAGTGTTAACACCTGAAATGGGGGTTCAACTGATTCCCACAGGAGTCAGGGGACCTCTTCCCTCAGGGACTGTAGGACTTATTATCGGGCGTAGTCCTAAAAGCTTATTAGGTTTGCAAGTGACCCCAGGTGTAATAAACTCAGACTACAAAGGGGAAATAAAAATAATGCTTAGCTCACCCCAAAGTGTAAGTTCTGTTAATCAAGGAGATAGAATTGCTCAGTTGCTTCTCCTTCCCAATTTACATAATTCATTTAAAATGGGTATGCCTCAAGAAGGGAACAATAGAGGATTTTGTTCCACTGACTCAAGTCCCATGGCTTGCTGGGTTCGAGACTGTTCAAGGAGGCCTATGTGTAAAATAAAAATCCAAGGAATAGAAATGGAGGGATTAATAGATACTGGAGCTGACTCTTCCATTATTAATTTACGCCAATGGCCCAAGCACTGGCCTCTGCAAAAAGCTTCAACCAGTTTAAGAGGCTTGGGATATAATAACCTCCCAGATAAAAGTGCAGTAATTTTAAAATGGGAGGATGATGAAGGCCATAAAGGAACATTTCAGCCTTATGTTTTACCTAATCTACCGGTTACTTTATGGGGAAGAGATATTTTGCAACAAATGGGAGTACACCTTGCAACCAAGCCTGCAGATGTTAAATGTGAAAACCTACAGGGTAATCTTAACCATAAAAGAACTCATTATCAAAAAGTACAGAGTAATCTTAACCCTAAAAGTAATCATTGTCATAAAGGAAAAAGATATTTTTTTTCGGGGCCACTGAGAAAATAATTTTGAAAATACCATGGCTTTCTGATAAGCCAGTGTGGGTCCCTCAGTGGCCCCTATCTAAAGAGAAATTACAAGCGGCCCACCAATTAGTTCAGGAACAATTAGAAGCAGGTCATATAGAACCTTCCACCTCTCCCTGGAATTCCCCCATATTTGTGATCAAGAAAAAGTCAGGAAAATGGCGATTGTTACATGATCTTAGACAAATCAATAAAACCATGCAAGTTATGGGGCCTACTCAACCTGGACTTCCTAGTCCCGTAGCTATTCCAAAAAATTTCCATCTTATTACTCTTGATATAAAGGATTGCTTCTTTTCTATTCCCCTACATCCTCTGGATGCCCCCAGGTTTGCTTTTTCCGTTCCTTCTATGAACAATAATGGCCCTGATCAGAGATATCAATGGAAGGTTTTACCACAGGGAATGGCTAATAGCCCCACCATATGCCAAATATATGTGGACAAGGCTATCCAACCCACTAAAAATAAATATCCAAATCTCATGTGTCTACATTACATGGATGATATTTTATTGGCCCACCCTAATCAAAAAATCTTATTTAATATATTCAGTGATGTGGTAGAAAATTTAAAAAAATATGGATTATATATAGCAGAAGAAAAAGTTCAAACCAGATCTCCCATATTATATTTAGGATTTAAAATCATGGATACTTTTGTTAGACCCCAAAAAATTTTAATAAATAAAGAACATCTGACCACCCTCAATGATTTCCAAAAACTACTGGGAGACATTAATTGGCTTCGCCCTACACTAAATCTCACTACTGGCCAACTAAAACCTTTATTTGACATCCTTCGTGGAGATCCTGATCCATCTTCACCACGAACATTGACTCCTGATGCTAGGAAAGCTTTAAAATTAGTAGAAAAAGCCATCGAAGGAGCTCATTGTGATAGATTTGATTTAACTCAACCGCTGATGTTGATTATTATTTCTTCACAATATACACCCACAGGAGTATTTTGGCAACAAGGGCCTTTATTATGGATACATTTGCCCATCTCTCCTAAAAGTATAATTGAATCTTATACCTCCATGGTGGCTAAACTTATTCTTCAAGGACTTAAGACTTCTACTAAAATATTTGGCATTCACCCTGCTACTATTATTACTCCCTATTCATCATCACAGATTGAATACTTATGCTTCAATGATAATGATTGGGCTATAGCTAAATGCTCTACTTCTGCAAATTTTGATAATCATCTTCCTAAGTCCCCTATATTATCTTTTTGTATTAATCATCCTATTATATTTCCACAGGTAATAAAAAATCAACCTATTCCTAAGGCATTTAATGTATTTACAGATGGGTCCTCAAATGGTACTGCTACAGTAGTCACTAAAAAAGAAAATATGACTTACATAACTGCACACAAATCAGCTCAACTAGTGGAACTGGAAGCTGTGGTAAGAGCTCTGGAAAATTTTAGGGACCAGCCCGTAAACATTTTTTCAGATAGCCACTATATTGTACAAGCCGTCCCAAAATTAGAGTTAGCAGGACCAATAGCACCTCATACTCCAGCCTTTAAATTGTTTTATCAAATACAAAAACTTTTGTGGGCAAGAAAAGAACCTCTATTCGTAGGCCATATTAGAGCACATACTAATTTGTTGGTCCCCTCCATGAAGGTAATCAAAAGGCTGATGAACTTACAAAAACAATATTTATACTTTCAGTGCTACAACAAGCTACTTTATTCCACTCCCAGTTTCATGTCAACAGCACCACCTTGCAACGTAGGTTTAAAATCACAAAGGAGCAAGCCAGAACAATTGTAAAAGATTGTAAATCTTGTATGACACATATGCCCAATCCTCATTTCGGAGTTAACCCTAGAGGATTAATGCCCAATCATTTGTGGCAGATGGATGTTACTCATGAGCCAAGTTTTGGAAAATTGCGATTTATTCATGTGACTATAGATACATGCTCAGGCATGATTTTTGCTTCCTTACATTCTGGAGAAAAAGTTAAAGATGTTACATCTCATTGTTTGCAAGCTTTTGCTGCATTGGGCATCCCCAAAATGCTTAAAACAGATAATGGCCCCGCATATACGTCCTCATCTTTCAAGCAGTTTTGCGCAAAATTCAATATATCCCATAAAACAGGCATCCCATACAATCCTCAGGGTCAGGGCATTATTGAAAGAGCAAACCGAACACTGAAAATTATGTTATTAAAACAAAAAGAAGGAAATTGGAAAAGTCCTAAGGACAGATTGGCAGTTGCCCTGTTTACCTTAAATTTTCTAACTTTAGACTCTAATGGTTATTCTGCTGGAGACAGACATTGGAATCCACACCAACAACATAAACCTTTGGTTTACTGGAAGGATGTTCTTTCAGGTACATGGAAGGGTCCAGATCCAGTATTAATTTGGGGAAGAGGATCTGTTTGTGTTTTTCCAAAAGACGAATCCTCTCCAATATGGATACCATCTAGATTAAATAAAACAGGTACCACATCAAAATGATCAAGATGAAGTTATTGAAGAATCAAGATTAATAAAAAAGGTACAAAATCAAGAGGACCAAGATGAAGGTACAGAATGATTCCCTCAAAAGAGTCTTTCAAAATATTTCACAACTTAAGTGTCATTTCTCCCGGCCGGGACAAGGAGATCTCTCTTTAGTGTGCACACAATTTTTTTTTTTTTTTTTTTTTCTTTTTATACATGTCTTTATGTCTGTACATTTGTCTACATTTCATGTTAATGTGACGTCACAAATATATGTTTGTATGCTTGTTCGTCTGTCCAGTGTGACGTCACAAAGAACAAAGGGCTTATGAAAAAGAAAATATATATATATATGGATCCAAATAACTTTAATTCATTTTAGGTTAAGAGTATTCATTTTAGGTAAATAATTTTATAAATGAAGGTACTTTCAATTTTGATTTATAGGTGTCCCTGGGACTTCTCTTTAGCAAACAAATATGACTAGTGCTATATAACCTGATATTTTGGTGTTTTGACTTAAGATTGTCTATTTGTTATTAACTTCATTTGTTTAATAGCTCATTAATTTCAATTATCTCAACAGGTAAAAAATTGCTCTGTATACAGAGACTCAAGGGTTCCAGCTAACAAATTATTTCTCTCAAGTGCCTTTACCTTTTCTTTAATCTATCTTTAATGCAGTAATTACCCTCAGTCTTTCTTTGTTTTGTTCTAAATATGACATTTTTCCAACTTATGTTTGTAAAAGCTCAACCAGCGATGTATGTGAACAAAAATCAACTTTAATTTTCTAATCTAATTATTCTATTTTGTAGTTTGACAACTCGCCTCTTGACTCAGTGCTGCAATAGCACTGCCTTTCCTTTAATAATTGATGCTTGAGTTTCTAGGTAGCGGGCCCTGAAGATTTGCCGGTGGCATTGTCTAAACATAAAAAAGACGTCTGCTGCTCAAACATCAAACAACCTCACCAACAGTGTGGCCTCTGCTCTACATGCATGGGGCCTCCTACATCAACATGTTATAACAAATGGACATTTTGATCTTTCATTGTTTGGGACTTTACGGGACAATGCCTTGCGGGTATTTGTCTAGAGAATTCAGTGTGTTACTTGATGGAACTTAGGGCAGCTGATTTGTTTAAACAATTTGATATGCTATGCAATTTGGCTCATCACCAAAAGGCTTGTTGCCTTAAAGCCGCAACATCTCCTCACAATTTGGACGGCTGTTAGTCATCATATATAGTCGATCCTAAAGGGCTCCATTGGATGGCTGGTTAGCCAATGACGGGTAAGATCCCCAGAGGGGGACAACCTAAGACAGGCACAGTCGCACGGGACAGTCTCATGTGGCCGACATATCAACCTAAGACAGGAGTCAAGGGCACAGCCTTGATTATCCGATGACGGGTAAGAATGTTGGTTGCACATAGACGTCCTAGAGCATTACCTCTTTTAAAACAAAAAGGGGGAAATGCAGGAGCCCTGTTTGGGGATTGGCTTGAATTGCGGTTGACTATGAGCCGTGGAGATTTGGCCTTTGTCGCCACCTGTAGTCTCACGGGATTGTTGCGTGATCTCGAGTGACTTGGCCGAAATTGCTGATCGAGTCAGCGCCATTTTAGGGTGTGTTTTTGGCGTGTGTTAGTCGTTATTAGAACCAGAGAGAAAAGTTATCAGAATAAAAAGCTGTTTGTCTCCAGTTTGCTTCTGAAGTTCTTCCCGCGGCTCCGTTGCTCCAAGCGCTTCAGGCGGCAACAGATATACTGAAGGTATATCTTACCTTCTTATATTGAAGGTAAGAATGCCTTCAATAGTCTTAATATACTTATATTGATGAGGGCTAAAGACTTAATATGGATAAAACAGAAATAGAAACTTCCTGGAAAGAGGGAACAAAAAGAATTTACAGACAAGAAACAAAGCCACCCTAAAAAGAAAGAAAGAAAGAAGAAAAGAATGTCCAAGAACTCTGGATCAGTTTCAAAAAATATACTTATAGCATCATGAAGAATGTCTTATTTCCCACAGTGTGTAAGGACAGCACCAGAATCATCTCAAAAGCTATGCCCCTATGCTCTCTCTGAACATGAGATTTTTATCTTGGGAGTCTATACTTTTTATTTCAGGGGCATATGTATTCTTGAGCATGCTCAATTTAGGATGCACATTTCTGAGCATGCTCAGTTCAGTGTTATAACTCAAAGCGAAATACGCAAAGCAGAAAAACACCCCCCCCCAAAAGAAATATTTGAAGTAATAAGTGGTCTACCAATTCTCAAAATTAATGATATTTGCAAATCAGTTCAAGAGTTCAGAGAAAAACTATGCTTCACAAATGCAAATAAAAACTATGCCTAGGCATATCATTTTCAGACTGCAGACTACCAAAGAGAAAATCATGACAGAACCCTGAATGTGAAGGAAAATATTACCAACTAAGGAATAAGGATAGGAAATCCATTATACTTCCCATTAGAAACCACAAAACCAGAGAGGGGAAGAAAACATTTAGTGTTGAAATAAATTTACTTTCAATAGTGAAAGACAGGAAAAAAAAATTTTTTTTAGAAAGAAAAAGAAGAACTAAAGAATTCATCATTGCCAGGCACTGTGGTGCATGCCTGTAATCCCAGCACTTGGGAG
Organism: Tamias sibiricus; assembly: GCA_025594165.1. Taxonomy (NCBI): domain Eukaryota; kingdom Metazoa; phylum Chordata; class Mammalia; order Rodentia; family Sciuridae; genus Tamias; species Tamias sibiricus. The sequence continues at coordinate 30,594,309 of CM046665.1, forward strand.
GCTGAGGCAGGAAGATCATGAATTCAAAGCCAACCTCACAATGGTGAGGCACTTAGCAACTCAGTGAGATCCTGTCTCTAAATAAAATAACAAAATAGGGCTGGGGATGTGGCCTAGTGGTCAAGTGCCCTTGAGTTCAATCCCCAGTACCAAAAAAAAAAAGGAATTCATCATTGTGTAATCCTAGTGGCTCAAGAGGCTGAGACAGGAAGTTTGTGAGTTCAAAGCCAGCCTCAGCAATATCGAGGCACTAAGCAACTCAGTGAGACCCTGTCTCTAATAAAAAATACAAAATTGGGCTGGGGATGTGGCTTAGTGGTTGAGTGCTCCTGAGTTCAGTCCCCAATACCAAAACAAAGCAAAAACAACAAAAATTTATCATTGGCCAACAAATTGTAAGAAATGTAAAAAGAAGTTATACAGACAGAAGGAGAATGGTACTCAAATTTAAATACAGAAAAGAAGAGTATGAGAAAGAAATGGATGATAGCCAGGTGCAGTGATTCTGCCTATAATCCCAGCAACTCGGAAGCTAAGGCAGGAGGATCTCAAGTTTGAGGCCAGCCTCAGCAATTTAGAGAGAACCTGTCTCAAAATTAAAAAAAAAAAATGAAAAAGGACTTGGGATATAACTCAGTGGTAAATCCCCAGTATGAAAGAGTGGTGTGTCGGGTGTGGAACTCCCCTTTTTAGCCTCATGCCCCTTTTTATTCTAACTGCTTGTTTTTGCTTCTGTAAATTGCTTGGCTTTAAGATAATAGGAGTCAAACTGCTGTGACTCTATTTGGTGATCGGCTACCTCTGTTTTGTCAGCCTTGAGCTGTCACAAGTCTCCGGCCATCGGGACAAAGAGAGAAGGAGCCTGGACAATTTAAGCCATCCCCATGCACAATAAAACCTTGTAAGATAAAAGCAGGACACTGCAGTGAGCTTGAGAGATAGCGCATTCTATTGTGCTGAAGCCAGCTTCTGCCAATAAGAAGACCCTCAGTTATCAGCATACTTGGCGCGCTCGGGCTCCCCGGGCCTATTGCAATGTCACAAGACCCCCTAACTGTAAGAATGGCCAATCATGTAAACCCCCTTACTCTCCTGGTTCTACCTCAATAAAAGTCTCGCCCCCACCCCCACCCCCCGAGTGAGGGGCTCTCAGTACAGATCCACTGTGTTGGTGAGGTCTGAGAGTCCGAGCTTAAGCCCAAATAAAGGCTCTTTGTTCTTGCATGCACTCCGGATTCCTTTGTGGTTTTGGGGGTCTGTTCTCTGGGCATAACACGGGGAGAAAGGAATCAATGTAAAATCATATTTTTACTTATTGTTATTTAAAAGTTAATTGTTTCTAAAAATAGTAGTAACAGTGATTTGAACAAAAGAATAATTGAAATAAACTACAGTGATGTCACAAAGGAGGAAAGGAATTGGGAAGACTTTGCCATAATATACTTGCACTACACATGAAATGGTGTAGTGTTATTTCAAGATAGACTTAAACATTAGTTATAAATTTATATCGCAAATCATGAAAATCATCAAAAATTTTAAAAAGAATTATATTATGCTAACAGAAGATGGAGAGTATCATCAAGTGTTCAATATCAGAGGAGTCACTGTAGGGGCTAGGGAAATACCTTTTTGCCCTCTGAAGTTTCACTATATGTAGGAGCTCTGTTTGGGGGAGATGGCTATGATTGCGGTTGACTTTGGGCCATGGAGTTTTGGACATTGCCGCCTTCCGTAGTCTCACGAGACTTGGCCTGGGATCTTGAGAGACTTGGGCCGAGCGCGGAGCGGGTCGGGGCCATTTTTGGTTGTTGGTTGTTTGCTGGTGTGTGGTACGTGTTAGAGTTGTTAGAGCCAGAGAGAGAAACTGACAGAATAAAGATCCTGTTTGTTTCCAGTCTGCTTCTGAACTTATTCCCGCAGCTTTGCTGCTCCAAGCGGCCATCGCTTCAGGCAACAACAACTATAATTACCTGATAATAGATCAACAAGATAAAAAGCATACACATTTATTAACAGGTACTAGGACATCACAGGAGAGTAATTACACAATAACCTGATGAGTTTCAGAAATTCATATGCCCATCTTATATAGGTAAAAAGGGAATAGGGGAATATAGGAAATAGTAAGGGGTTGTAAATGATTTTTAGAATAAATGCATAATCCTAAAAATCAATTGGTGACTTTTTTGGTCAGCATTTTTGCTGCTGTGACTAAAGGACCCAGCCAGCACAATTGTAGAGGAGGAAAAGTTTATGTAGGGGCTCACAGTTGCAGCGGTCTCAATCCATAAACAGCAGGCTCCATTCCTCTGGACACAGGTGAGACAGGACATCATGGCAGAAGAGTGTGGCAGAGGGAAACAGCTCACATGATGATCAGGAAGCAGAGGCTCCACTCTCCAGATACAAAATATATACCTCATAGCCATGCCCCCAATAAACCACTTCCTCCAGCAACACCCCACCTGCCTCCACTTACCACTCAGTTAATCCCAGATGGGACTAATTCACTGATTAGGTTAAGGCTATAACCAATCATTTCTCCTCTAAACCTCCTTGCATTGTCTCACACGTGAGCTTTTGGGGGGTGTCACATCTAAACCATAACAGTGACCTAGAAAAAGTTCCTCTCAGTTCTGGAGGATATTGTCACAAGTTAAAAAAGGAACAGAATTTCACTGTACACAGTGTGTTGAATGCAGATGAAGTCTGCCAGGAAATCTCTCTGAGCTGTCCTCCTAAGAGTAGATGAAAAACCTTTCTGGGCAAGGTGATACAACGGCATGTAGCTGGGATTCTAGATATGCGTCAGAGTCCCTGGCTCTGCCATAGTCACATCACTCTTATGACCACATTGAATCTTCACCAATATAAACCATATTCCAGAACATAAAACATAACATTGCAAATTTGAAAGAATAAAATTGTAACTGAATGCAAAGGGTTTGCTTCTTGGCAAGTGTAAAGCCAATGAGCAGAGCCAGAAGGTAAAATGATAGAGAACATCCTCTTACCCACTGCAAGCAAGGACAGCATCAGAGTTCTCTGAAAAGTGATGTTCTTCCTGAACAAAGACAGCATGATGTTTTATTCTGGGAGCCTATACTTATTTATTTTAGGGGCAGATGAGTTTTTAAGTACGCTCAGTTTAAGATGTACATTTCTGAACATGCTCAGTTCAGGATCATAGGTCAAGAAGAGATGACAGACCCATTCCTGGGCACAAGCTCGAGATCATAGAGCACAAGGTAAAATATTAAAATGGTGGATATGAGCACTTAAAGATGGCAGGCACAATGCTTCTGGGCATGCTCAGTTCCGGCTCAAAAAGATGGCAGACATGAATACCTCAGGGCATGCTCAATTTAATATTATAATAAGCCAGTTTCCTCTAGGAACCTAAAAGGAAAACTTAAGAGTGGGTCTCTGATCTTATAGATTCTTAAAGGTAACAGCTGAAACAAAAGAGAGAAGTCTTTGGGCATTAATGTAGGAATTTACCCCTAAAGATGGCCTCTCACTTAGAGACTTATGAATTCATACAAAGCATGTTGTCAGATCACAATTTCAATCAATAGCAGAAAGATAGCTGGAAAATTTCCCAACAAGTTTTAAATGAATACATATCAAAGAAGCCTCCGGAGTAATTAAAAATTGTTTTGAACTAAATGTGAAAATGAAAATACTTCTTAGCATAGTTTATACTATTAAGTGAAAGCATGGGTAATAGGGAAATAGAGTTAAATCTATAACCTAAGCTTATGCCTTAAGAAACTGGAGAAAGAAGACTAAAGCTATAGAACCAGCCTAGGGGCCCAGATGTCACAGGGTTGGAATCAGACAGGAAGAAGCCTTTTAACAAAGCAAAGTAACATGATCATGGTGAGCTACAGGGGCCCCAGTATGTGGCCTATTCAGGTTGAGTTACTTCACTCAGTAATATGTAATCAAGTTTCCTCTGTCTTTTCATGGCTTAATTAGCTTATTTATTTTTAGTGATAAATAATATTCCATTGTTTTTAATGTATCACAGTTTATCCATTCATCTATCAAAGGACATGTTTGCTGCTTCTAAGTTTTGGCAATGATATGTAAATCTATAATAAATATCTGTGTATAGGTTTTGTGTGGACTTAAGGTTTCATCTCCTTTGGGTAAATATCAAGGAGCTCAACTTCAGAATGATGTGGTAAAAGTATATATAGCTTTGCAAAACTCTGACAAACTATCCTCCAAAATGGCTATTCCAAATTCCAACCAGAATTAATTAGAATTCCTGTTGCTCCATATTTGTAGTCATTTGGTATTGCCAGTGCTCTGGATTTTGGCTCTTTTAATCAGTGTGTTGTTTTAATTTTTATCTCCCTGATGACATATGATGTGGATCATCTTTTCACAGATAATGAGTTTTAAAACATGACATCTGATCCATGAAAGTAAAAGTGGATAAGCTCTGCTTTATTATAATTAAAACATCTGCCATACAAAAGACACTTGTTAAGGATGAAGAGACAAATCACACAATGGAAGAAGATATTTCAAAACACGTATATAAAAAGGCTTGTATCCAAATAAACAAAAACATTTACAAAACAACAAGAATACAACTGAAATTTAAAGTAATCAGAGGATCTGAATAGATAACTTCGGATAACTAATCAAAGAAGATTTACAGATGGAAAATAAGCTCATGAAAAATGTTCAATATGACTTGTTATTCAGGAATTGTGAGTTAAAACAAGTCTCTGATACCACTACATGGCTATTAAGATGGCTAAAATCCAAAACTTGACAATACTGACAGCTGAGGTCCTTATGAAGCAACAGGAACTCTCATTTATTGTTGGTGGAAATGCAAAATGGTAAAACCACTGTAGAAGACAGTTTGGCAATTTCATATAAAGCTATGTATAGTCTTAGCATACAATGCAGAAATCACACAGCATGGTATTTAATCAACTGATTTCAAAACTTATGTCCACACAAAACCTAAACACAAATGTTTAGAACAGTTCCATTCTTAATTCCAACACTTAGAAACAACTAAAATTTTCTACAGTAAGATTAAAAAAATAGGTAATCAAATCTGTGGTTGCAATGGAGGACTATACAGTGATTTAAAAGAGAGAAAGAATATTATCAAGCCAGAGCAAAAGATAAATGAATTTTAAATGTGTAGTTTTAGCTGAAAGAAGCCAGTCTGGAAGAGTCACAAAATATATGACACAAATTTTATGATACCCTGAAAAGGGCAATCTATAGAGGTAATATTCTGGTCAATGGTTGTCAGGGGTTCAAGTTGAAAGGGTAAAGGTAAACAGCCTGGATAAATGTAGCAGAGGAAATTTAATGACAGATATTCAACATATGATAAAATCAACAGAATTTTACCACAGATAAAACTTAGTGTTTCAGCAGGTCAGAAGACCTCAGGATATAATACAGAATATTACAAGGGGGACTAATTACATTAAAAAGATATGACACAGACTCACGTAAGGAAGCGTAGGGGAGATGCCAAACTAAATAACTTTGGAAATAAGGGGAGTCTACTAGGAAAATGAATTGGTACAATGACCACTGTATTCTAGTTGGTAAAGTTGATTCCCATGGGAGTATGTGTCAACAATTGAAATCACTGTGCATATATACTGGAATTGAAAGATTAAGTAAATAGTGGTGAATGGTAGAAACCAGGTTTCTCACTATTGGGGTACAAGTTTACAGATAAGCAAGGTAGGAGCCCAGCATGATCCTTGTGATGGATTGTAGGTGGAGACATCGCTATAAATCCATGTTTTGATTAATATACATACAGGTGATTACATACGCAAATATTTATTGATATGTATTTGTACTCAGGTTAATATACCTACATTTCTTTCAATTTTCTCTCAGCTAAGAGGGCTTAGTGGAAGAGTCACAAAATATATTACACAAATTTTATGATACCTTGAAAAGGGCAATCTATAGAGGTACACACCCATGTACCTGAGCCCATCTTAACAAAATCCAATAACAGCTCCACACCTTAGATGACCTTACCTGCAGCATTTGTGTATGCCTGAGCTCAGCTCAGACAGAGGGGTGCCACATAATTGGGCAAAACCTCACTGCCTACCTGCACTCTAGCCTGGCCCAACAGCCATTCAGGAGACAACCCACCTCCCTGGTAAGCCATTTACACAGCCAGACAAACCACAGCACCTGCATACTCAAACCCAGCCTGACAGCTAGTTGGTAACCCCATCTACCTGGTTAGTCCATAGTACAGCAGGCTGGTTCACAGTACCCACATATGCCTGAGTTGGAACAAATAATAAGAGATAGCAGCCAAACCCACTAGAGAGCCCATCATGCAGCTGGTGATCCACATCTGTAGAGGCCACACCCATCATGATAGCTAGCCAGTCAGCGGCCCTGCCAGCAGCAGATCTAGTCCACTAATGCAACTGCAGACATTCATGATGAGATTATATGCACAGTCCACCCAGAATCAAATTAACCACAACACCTAAACACCCCTAGAATTTATCCAAAGGAAAATGTCTCTCCTTGTAAGGGGGAAAAAATAAATCTCATTTAAAAAAAAAACAAAAAGAAAAAGAAAAAAGCTACTATTGCACTAGATGCACAAAATAACATACTAGAGAAGCAAGGAACATTTTTTAAAACAAGGAAATATGACACTCTAACAGAAACATGATAACTCTCCAGTTACAGACTCCAAAGGAAAACAAAATTCAGATATGCCTGAAAAGGAATTCAACATCATGATCTTAGGGAAGTTCAGCAAGATATAAGACATATAAGCAATTCAGTAGCATTGGCGAAATAATTCACAATTCGAATTAGAAATTTAACAAAGAGGTAGTTATCATAAAAGAGAACCAAACAGACATCTAGCTGCTGAATTCAATGAATGAAATAATAAATACAATAGAGAACCATGGTAACAAACTAGATGATGGAGAAGGAAAATTTTTTGAACTTGAATATGGGTCTTTGGAATTGACCCATTCAGAAGGAAAAATTAGTGTAAAAAGGGAAAAGACTTACCAGATGTCATTAAGTAAACAAATATTCACACAATGGGAGAAGAGATGAATAAAGCCACAAAAATCTATTTAATGAAAAAATAGCTGAATAATTCCCAAATCTTGAGAGAGATGGAAATACAGATTCATGAAGTTCAAGGAACCAAAAGAGGCTCTCTCCAAGGCACATTTTAATCAAGCTGTCAAAAGTTAAACACAAAGAATTATAAAAAGAGAAAAACATCAAGTCATATATATGAGAGTTAGACTAAGAGCAAACATCTCAACAGAAATCTTGTGGGTCGGGGGAGAATGGGACAATATATGCAGAGGGCTAAAAGTGTTTTTCGGAAAAAACATACCAGCCAAGAAGGCTACTCGCAAGAAAGACATCTTTCAGAACTAAGTGGATTCAGCATCACTAGATTGACCTTACAAGACATGCCCACACCTCAACACAAATAAAGCTATATGACAAACCCACAATTAATATCATGATAAATAAGAAAAAATTGAAATAATTTTCTCTAAGGTGTGGAACAAGTCAAGGAAGACCACTTTCACCACTCTTATTCAACACCTGTATTCACATGTTTTTTGCTTCCCTATTCATTGTAGCCCAGATTCAGTCGAAGTGTCCTTTGACAGATAAATAGATAGAGATACAAAATAGACTATTACTCAACCATAAAAAAAATCAAATTCAATCATTTTTAGGAATATAGATAGAACTGTAGGACAGTATGTTAAGTGAAAAAAATTAGGCACAGAAAAATAAATACCACATGTTCTTACTTTCCTGTGGAAAGTAAAAGTTGATCTTATAGAAGGAGAGAGTAAAAAAGTGGTTATCAGAACCCAAGGAATGGGTGGGAAGGGGAATAGGTGTGGAGAGAGGATGGTTAATGGGTACAGTGTAGGAGTTACATAGTAAGAATAATTTCTAGTGTTCTATAGCACAGGAGGACAGCAATGGTGGGCAATGATTGACTGCTTATGTCGAAATAACTAGTTAAAGGATTTTTAATGTTTCCAAAAAAGATAAATATAAAATTTTTGAGGTGATGTATATACCAATTTTACTATTAAAGTATACATAAATATGTACAATTATTATGCCAATAAAAATTAAATGAAATAATGTATTGATAATTGCTTATTATAGTAAAAGTACCATATCAATAATAGCATATTAATAATAGGGGAAATTGGGTACAGAGTGTATAGAAATGCTCTGTACTCTTCTGATAATAATTATTTAAATATAAAACTGTACTAAAATAAAAGTCTATTTTAAAAATTATAAAGTGACACGTGTGTGTGTATGTATGTGTGAAGTTATCAGGTTGCTAGTTTCTCTAGGCACACACCACACTTCACGACTCCCTACCTCTAACTTATCTCCCCAACCATATGTTCTCCTGTATGGTATCTGTTTGCAGCTGCTACTAACACCTTCCTCTCACCTTCTTTTGTTAGGACTAGTGCATCCTCATCCTTTATATTTTCTATTATGCTTTTCCAGGAAGTCTACTCAACCTGAGTGAAGAGCCCCTTCTGTGTATTCAGACAGCACCCTAAACTTCTCTGTTCAAATAATTAATTTTTAGAATATTTACACTCCCCATAGAGCAGGAGTTCCATAGAAGCCCAAACCAGGCAGGACCTGAAGTCTTTAGCTGGAAAAACACTAACTTCACCATTTAACTTTTGTCATTAAGAACAACCCCTAGATTGTAATCACTCCTGTGTGTGTTCACATGTGTACCTCTGCCTGGAAAGCTTTTTCCACCTTTCTGCTCTATTAATATTTATTGGGCAACCCTCAGCCCCAGGGTCTCATACTTCAGGAAGACTTCCTCATGTTGATGAGAATTTTAAATGATTCCTAGCATCCTATGTTCTTGAACAATAAATTATATTTGTACACATCTCTTCTAATCTGAAAGTGTCATTAATTGTTGTACCCAGATAATTTAAAAAAGGTCTAATACATAATAGACTATGAACTTACTTAAACAAAGTGGGTTAGAAGTTTTTCTCTGGAAGTACCAGGTGTACATAGGAGGTTCTAGTTTTCCAAAAGATAATGAATCCTTTTGGAATCTGAAATTCAAGTTAAAAAAAAATAGCATCAAATGCCCAGGATGATTTTACTTTATTATTGAAAAGACTTACTATCTATAGCTATTTTTTTTCTACTGGTTTTAAAAAGCAACTATTACTGTTCAAAAGTTAAAAATGAAAAGGGGATTTCAATAAGGAATAATTCCCAGTTAAATCATAAAAAGAATTGTGAAGCTGGGTGTGGTGGTATACACCTGAATCCCGGTAACATGTGAGGCTGAGGCAGGAAGGATTGCAAGTTCAAGGCTAGTCTCAGCAAATTAGTAAGGACCCAAGCAATTTAGTGAAATCCTTTCTCACAATAAAAAATAAAAAGGGCTGGAGAGGTAGCTCAGTGACAAAGCACCCCTGGGTTCAATTCACAGTAAAAAAAAAAAAATATATATATATATATATATATATATATATATATATATGATATTATCCTCCCACGCAAATCTTAATATTCCTAAAGCACAAATTAGAATTAGGTATGAAAGTAAAATGATGCTCATTCTTAAGATATTCAATTTGTTTAAATTATGAAAATGTATGTATATTTATAGTACCTTCATTAATTTACCTTTGGTTGCAAATATTGTTGCATGTCTTAATCTATCTGTTCTTAGGACACTCCTTTCCCCTATTTTCCATTTCTTTCCAGAAAAAAAAAAAGTTTCCTGTTCTAACCTGCTAAGTAAAACTTAAGACTGTACTGACATCAGGCTTATGTAATGTTAATGCATTTCTATTTTATTTTCCAATATTCTTTGGATTAAATATTAATTTGGTGGAAAAGTTACCAATGTAGCATAAAATATAGCATTTTAAAAATAAAAACATCAACAATAACTAAAGAAAGCTGAATATTGTGCCAAAAGAGATTTTAATAACAATGTCATGGTCACAGAAATCTACTGTTTAAAATTTAATTTTTAGTTTGAAAAACATTACTGACAACACCAGGAGTGCACAAAACATATTCTCTCATTACCACACTGCTCCTTGAAGGATAAATGCCAAATGCCCCATAGTAAGGACAAAGAATACTTTGAACCCTGAAAGAAATGTGACATATTACTGAAACTACGTACAATTGTCTCCATATTTTTCCCAGTAAAAAATGTTTATGAAAATAAAAAATAAATTAAATTGAGTACTTACTTATTCTTTAAATAAGCATGATACATTTTGAGGTCCTTTTTCCAGTCCTTACATCTGAGTAATTAAATTTTTCTAGGGAAGAAGAAAAACATAATCTTTTAAGTTAACAAAGTGACCTAGAATAACCATTATGCCTTCATTTGTCATTATCTAATCAGCTGAAGTGAACCAGGGATCAGTCCAGGTGATTTGCCCAAAGCACAGTCACAAGCCTCCAAGAGCCCTTACTTCAGAGCTGGACCAGTCAAGAAGATAATCACAACTCAACTACAGAGACAAAGCATGCTGGGGAATGGTTCAGATGATTCTCTGTGGAGGGAGTGACTTACCACAAAACTCTAAATAATGATATATATGTAAAATAGAATGCAGTTAGCATTCCCACCAAAAATATTAGATGGGATCTGGATGGATTTGTGATATGTAGTATATTTTGCAGAATACTTTGGAATTTGGTGGATGTCCTAACTAGCTAAGTTACCTGGGTTCTTTTTATCTTTCTCTTTGACTAGGCTCTTTGACTTGCCTATACATACAAAAATTAACTTATATGATACTGGTATAAATAATTTCTATCAATATAAATGTAAACAATATCTTATTAAATGCAATTGATTATGGCCCTATAGGTATTTAAGAGCTTTGACAGTTTGCATCCATTTGTAGATTTGTTTTGGCATTCCCTGACTATAAATGTGTGGCTCTTCAAGTTATCTTACAAAGCAGTTGTCATATCTCACTGGTCTCCTCATTCATTAATGAGTCAAATAAATCTTTACATGTGTTCATTTTATATTTGTAGGAGAGTCGTGATTTTATCCTTTATAAAAGAATTACCCTTTAACAGCTGAATAAAAAGAATTGCCCTTTAACAGCTGCATAAAGAAACCTTAAATCAGATAGAGTGTCTCTGTATTCTGGTGTTACTTATATTTCAGAGAGTGATTCAGAACCCACACAGGGTTCATATAGTGTTATCGATGGTGTTTTTTGGCATTTATTCCTTTGGAAACTGAGAATGATGAGCTGAAACCATGGGTTCCAGGAGAAGTATGCCCTGGCAAGAAGAAAAATGTGGGGAGAAAAATCATGTGGTAAATATTTAGAAAGACAGCCCATGATTACTAGCAACATTTATTCTGACCAAAGTGATCAAGGAGTATGCGCCCTCTGATGGATGTGAGCATCCTTTTAGAACCACTCTGCAACACTGAGCCACATGTCCATAACTCATGGAGCCACTTAAGGTATCTCCATTTGTTTTCAGAGTAATGACGCTTTCTCATAATAAATTAAAAGTCTGGATGTTTAAATTAAATCACTCCATATCTTAAAAATACAAGCAATCTATAAATGAAAGAAAATGCAGGTTTTGAATGTTTCTTGAGTTAAATGCAGTATAATAATTTACCAGCTTGCTGACAATGTGGTATAAAATAGATCTGGATGTGTGTGGATATAGAGATGTATGTAACAGTGACTTAAAATGGAAGTTCCAGAATTACACAAGAACCAGCAATTTTCAAAGTAGTAGAGAAGTTAGAAAGTATATGGCCAAGAATGTATTAAAGGTTTTTAAAATCCTATGCAAAAAAAAAAAGAAAAATATTTAAAAGAGAGAATTTTGACTATACTCACTATAAAGAAATAATACTTTAAGGTGATGGATGTGTTCATTGCCCTTGATTGATCAACACTCAATATATACATACAATCAAAACATACACACATATAATTCCAAAGGAAGTGAGTAGTTCTGACATGTCAAAGGACATGTTAAGTTCTGAATGAACAAATGAATAATATAGTCATGAAAGATCTTTGTCTTAATGGTAGCTCAATGGAAGGGCACATAGGAAGGCATAAGACTGCTAAATTATGAAGAAAAGGGTAAAATGAAAACAGAATAGAGATAATAATGTAATAAGAACTTTCCAGACAGCAAATGTCCAACAATAACCAGAGAGACAGTATGAAATGATTGGACATGGCGTCCAGGACTGTATACTTGTGTAGTTTACTGCAATTAAACTTGGTTAGTGTGCTTTGCATTAATTTGCTGTTACTTGTGACTTAAAATGTTAATATGCTGGATGACCCTGAGACTGCTGTTACATTGATATCATTCTTCTCTTTACCAATCATACTGTACATGATATGAGTTACAGAAACATTATTTTTAGCAGAACAGCCCCTCTCAATAAAATGTGCTGTAGGAGGTACAAGCAACCAGCAATAAGAGAGACTGTTAGCCATTATCAATGCAACTACAAGAGAGAAACATTTGGCAATGGTATTGGGAATGTTGAAACACCCAAACCTAGAGAATTCAATACCAATTTACAAAATGACAGTAATATTTCTTTCCATCTTTTTAAATTTCTTCTTTCTATTCCTACCATACCATGGGGGAGAAGGAGAGACCTGTTTAGGCCTTTAGTTTATAAAGTGGGAGGAAGGGAGGAGTTTAGAAGGAATCACGTGTCCTTCCTGACTCTGATGCTTCCTTGTTTATATCATACAAGCTTTCTAGGACAAAACAGTGAGCATGAAAATCTTGGACTGGCCAATTTAGCAACAAAGGAAGTGGTAACCTCACAAAGTTCATTTAACATGATAACAGATAACAAAACTACAGGGCTTTCATAGCAGCCCGTAGCCCTGGATGTCCACAAAAAATCTCAAGATTTATTTTTTATGCCATCAAGCTCTCAAGTTCTCTGGACAGCATTTTGGTAATAAACATGGTCTTAAAAATAATCAGGCCCTTCATTCCCTAAGTTTCTTTTTTAGGAAACCATCCTATCTCCTTCAGATATATGGACAAAAGTTAGTTTACAAAAATACGTTATTATATGGTTTATAAAGAAAAATATGGATAAATCTAATATTGCAAATATGAAAACATTGTTGAATTCTGTATTATACATATCCAATGAACTGGTCAGAACAGAAAGTGTGAACACTTAACTCACTGATGGGGGACTCCATTGACTTACCTAAGTAGGAAGTTGAAAGTTATACAGTGTTAGGCATTGTTGGAACCAGAGAACTAGATAATATCAAAAACTTCACTGTCTTTATACCATCCATTAACTCTTTTATTTCTGTAAGTGAATAGACTTACATCAATCTACTATTTCCAGTGAAATAATGGTAACTTTACTCCAATGTTTCCTTCAAAAACTCAGAAAACTACTTACCCTTCAGAGTTGTTTTGGTTCATTTGCTTTTTCCTATACCACTGCTGCCAAGAATATAGTATTTTGATTGGCAACAGCTTGGTCAGGTATTCAAGCATATGATAGTGGGAATGAAATGGTTGGAATGGATTCCTCATAAAGAAATAGGATATGTATTACCAAAAGAAAGTAAAAAAGGAAATTAAAGGGTTCTGGACAGATAAAAACCTTAGCAATTCCAATTTACTACTATATCTGTTTAAATAACCTCTCCAACGACTTTTAACTGAGATTGGAAAATTGTGAAATATTCAAGTGAATATATGTTATAATATTGTGCATGTCTATAAATAACTTCCCTATATGTGTTGATTAAAAATACATGATAAATAAAGAGATAGATAATGTCCTTAATTTTTTAAAGAATTGCATAGAGACATACTAAAAACAGAATTCTTCAAGATATTGACAGTTATTGTATCTGGTGAGAAAAAAATTGGGGTAATTGATTACTTTCTGCATTTTGTCTTTATATTTAAGATATTGAATATACATGCATACATTTCTTTTACAGTCAGAGAAGTTCTTGAAACAAGTAAAATAAAGCAATAAATCAGTAGAAATTATTTTCTATGTTGTAATGCTTAACGTCTTAGTGAAAATGGGATTTGTTTCAGTGAAATCCAGCAAGAGGCAGGACTTGTTTATCAGGGTACCAGAATGCTTGTCATTATAACTTCTTCTCTTTCCTGCACTTTCATTATTCTGGCTCTCCCTATCTCATAAATTCATAAAAGTCAGGGCTGAAAGGGGTCTTAGAGGGCAACTAGTCCCAAACCATTATTTTACAGATGAGTGAAGTCTAGTTAGAACAAATGAAGGGACTTGACATCAGTTAACAGGAACTGAGTCTCAGAGGAATAACGAGGCCCCCAAATCTACCTACTTTGAATCATATAACTCAGTCATCAATTCTGTTGCCTATTTGTTATTTCAACATGCATTTATTGTATATAAAATTTTCAAGATATTGTTCTGATATACCATGCAATACAATAGGACAAATCATGTCTAAAAGACAAATTGTTACATTTTCATATATAATAGAAATGTTACTGTTTTAAGAATAATTTACTCTAGGAAGAAGAGAAGGAACCCGGGAAGCATGAAGGCACTGAGGAGGAAATCTTCTGGAAACTTGAGAGCTGATACAAACTAAAAACAGATTAGACTCCATAATGCAGACCTCTGAATTGACAAGTACAAACCAAGAAAGTTGAAAAGAAATAAGGATGATTCCAGATCTCTTATAAGTTAAAATGTATGATCAATTAGGGTATACATTATGAAACACGAAAGCAAGATTTTGATGACAATGTATTTGAGAGGGACAAAAAATAAAATAAAAAGAGACAAAGACAGATGAATAGACACATTCTTCCAAAAATATATATGTACCTACAAATTAATCTTGAGCTGCTGCATTTAATTTTATAATTTTACTTTATCCTATGTTGGGACTATGTCTGCCAAGGGATAAAGATTTGACTGCTTACCACACCTTTAAGGACCGGGGCTAAACCAAGGGGTGTGGCTATGACGTAGCGTGAGAGGCTGAACCGCCTTGCTTGCTGATTGGTTAGTTCTAGGCCTATTTAATGTCAATGCTTGTTCAATAAAGCGAGTTCTTCGGACATCCCGTGCTATATACAAGACTCCCTAGATGTGGCGTGTTATCTGTTCAAACAGGCAGAGGTAAGGCATCTAGCGATTTCTGTCTTAAGCTCGCCCCGCCGGGTGAGTTGCAATTCTTCTTGCAGGCAGGAGGAATTCCCTTTAGGGCCCATAAAGGGAAGCAACTCAGAACCTGGCTCTATTCATAACTCGGACCCCGGCAGGTTGGCGCCCAAACGTGGGGCGGGAACAAGGAAAAAATTATCGGTGAACTTAATAAGGTTAGAGACACAGCGTCTCTTTCGCTGCAGAAATCCCCTTTTATTATGGGACAAATCTTAGCATTCAGGAAATCACGAGACCCAGCCCTTGAGGCATGGCGCAGTTTATTGAGAAAGCAAGGTCTCCAAATATCAGACGGTCAATCGGAAATAATCTGGAGTTCATTAAAACGGGCGGCTCCCTGGCTCCAAAAGTCTGATTTTAATTCTTGGGAGATTTGGGACGAAATAACACAAATTTTAAGGGACCGAGAAATTGAGTACGGGGAATCCCCGCCTCCGGGAGTTTATCCAGCTTTATCCGCCCTAAAAGCATACTCGCTTTTACAAGAAAAACAAACACCTAATTTTTCCCGGTCCGCAAATTTAAAGAAATCTCACTCCAGGGAATTAGAAACTACAGCCCCTCCTTTAGAGAGTTCTAACAAGGTCCCCGAGAACAAAGACCTCCAACCACGTGGCTCGAAACTTTCTGAAAGTGATCCGCCATTTTCTGAATTAGCTCTTAGTAAGCCTTTGGCGCCATTACCATACCAAGAGGCGCCAGCGCCCTCTAGTGGGCTTTCACCTGTAATGGCATTTCCAGTTAATTTAACAAAACTTCCTATAGCTAAAATCACTCAAAAAGCTAATAAAAATCTGGCCACATTTATTGAGAAAGTAGAAAAAGGCCTTCAAAAGAAACTTCCACCTAATGACCAATTTATAAAAATGTTAGTTTGGAAAGAAATGACCACAAATCACAAGCTGGCCTATGCTAAGTTAAAAGATAAATTTATAAAAAGATGGATTATTACCACCAAAGATGTGGGTTCAACAACTCACCAGTCTCAGATATTAAACACTCCCATTAATGCTCATACTAAGATATTAACAACAGTTTTAAATGGAAAAGAAACCTATTTTAAATACGGACGACAAGGCTATTTTAAAAAAGACTACCCCGATGGTCTTGGTCGGCCTCCAGAAGGCTCCCCTGGCCAGATTTCAAAAGATTTAACCTTAATTATTATTGATATTAAAGATTGTTATTTTTCAATACCTCTTCATCCAGATGATTATGAAAAATTTGCATTCTCTGTCCCATCAACCAATTGTCGTAAGCCAGATGAAAGATATGAATGGATAGTTCTCCCTCAAGGTATGGCTAATAGCCCAGCCTTTTGTCAATATTATGTTTCATGTCTTCTGTCACCATTAATGAAAAAATCACAGCTTACCTTATATGTCTATATGGATGACATCATCCTGGGTACTACTGATGTCCAACAACTAAACTCTGCTTACTTAACCCTCCGAGAGCTCTTAGAAAAAGGAGGATTACACATATCCAATGATAAAATACAAACTATTCCTCCCTTTAAAATATTGGGGACAAAAATTAGCCTAGACTCTGTTTGTCCTCTCAAACCCCAACTTCTCATTCAAAAATCTTATTCCTTGACAGAGTTACAAAAGCTATTAGGAGAGCTAAACTGGTTAAGACCTTGGCTTCATACCTCTACTGAGGATTTATTACCTCTCTTTGAGTTGCTACGGGGAAAATCCCCCTCTGATGTGATTTTACTAGAAGAGAGTCATCTGTCAATATTACAAAAAGTCCAAGATGCCCTCAATTCAGCCCAATTGGCTCGATACCAACCAAAGCAACCTCTATATTTATGGATTTTCTCAGGTGCTAAACTCCTGACAGCTGTGCTCACCCAGATGGGAAATCCCTTAAAATGGATACATTCCTCTGTGGGAGGAGCACCTCGAGTTTATTCCCAATTAGATCAATTAGCAGATCTTGTAATAAAAGGAAGAGATACATCATTGAGGCATTATGGAAAAGACCCAGATATTTTAACAATTCCTTACCGTTTGTCAGATTTTGAATGGATACAGAGAAACAACCCTAGAGTCTCCTATGCATTAGAAAGATTTCTAGGAAAAGTTGACTGTCATTACGGGTCAAGCAAATGGACTTCTTCTTTCCCCAAACTGGAGTGGACTCCCCCCATCTTGTTTTCTAGCAAGCCACTCCCCAAGGCAGTAAATGTCTTCACAGATGGAGGAAAAGAAGGGTCAGCAGTTGTAATATTTCACCCATCCTCAGGCCAAAGGACACAATACTTTGAAGCAGTTACTGGTTCTGCTCAATTTAAAAAATTATATGCTGTTGCATTAGCCTTGACCCATGTCCAAGAGCCTATAAATCTTTTCTCAGATAGTTTATATGTAATTAACCTATTACCTACTTTAAATGCCTCATATATAAAGATAGATAATAATCCTATCACCCCTCTGATGATCCAGGTTCGATCCCTGTTAAAAGGGCGTAATGAACCTATGTTCCTCCAACATCTTAGGGGACATCAAGGCGTATCTGGGCCCCTATCTGAGGGAAATCAGGCCGCTGACCGGTTGGCCACCACAGGTGTATTAACAGTTACAGTTCCATATCAACAAGACCTTCAGTTAGCTCAAGGTCTTCACAACCTTACTCATTTAAATTGGAGAGGTCTACATAATAAATTTCCTTTAGTTCCTATAAAAGATTTAAAAAAGATTATAAGGACATGTAAATCTTGTTTGCCCTTCTTACAGGTCCCACCTCTCCAGTCCCCTGGGGTAAATCCCAGAGGCCTAAGGCCCAACACTATCTGGCAAACTGATGTAACCCATTATGTGCCATTTGAAAAATTAAAATATATATTTATGTCCATAGATACTTATTCACATGCTTGTTGGGCCACGGCACATTCTGGAGAAAGGGCTAAACATGCTGAAAGTCACTTTTTACAATGCTTTGCTATTCTTGGATTGCCAAAACAAGTTAAAACTGATAATGGACCCTGTTTTGTAAACAAATCATTACAAAAATTCTTCCAAACTTGGCATATTAAGCATACCACAGGGATTCCATATAACCCAAAAGGACAAGCCATAATAGAAAGACATAATAAAACCTTAAAGGACCAATTAATAAAACAAAATGGGGGAAGCAACCCTCATGACCAGTTGAAAACAGCTATGCTTACTTTAAATATTTTAAATTTTTCCAAACAGCAGCCTCTATCTACATTTCAGAGACACTGGTCTAACCAAACGCCTTATATAAAAGTTGAGGTCCGATGGAAAGACCCATTAACTAGAGTCTGGAGAGGTCCTGATCCATTAATAAGTGCTGGCAGAGGTTTTGGATGTGTCTTCCCAATGGGGGAGCAAAACCCTATATGGGTGCCTGCCAGAGATCTCAAATATTGCCAATCCGACCAAAATGACTACCCAGGAGCACAAGCTCTTGAGGAGTGATCCTTTCTTTTTCCACAGAAATGAAAAAACCGTGACAAAGCTCCTGTCGTGCTGTGATTAACCTTCTCATCACATCCATTTCAAAATTCATCAAAGACACTATCCTGGACTCCTTCTTTGTCAACATCTCAACCCTCTGCGATGAGAGAAGAAGGACTGTGCCATTCCTGTGACAATTATCTAGACTTTATGCTAGATGACTTCCTTTGGACTCTGAGAGAAGAGCGCTATATCTTAGGACAATTATTTAGACTTTATGCTGGACGGCTTCCTTTGGACTCTAAGAGAAGAGTCCCATTCCTGTGACAGTCATCTAGACTTTAGGCCAAAAGGCTTCCTTTAAACTAAACTAAATAGATGGACTTTCTCTTTTTGGTGAAATCCTTGCTAAATGGGTAGACTTTCTCTTTTTGGTGAAATCCTTGCTAAATGGGTAGACTTTCTCTTTTTGGTGAAATCCCTAATTGTCATTGTCTTTGTGTGCACCTTTAGCCCTATAGAACTGGCCAGATACAGCTAGGTGGTCTACTGTCACGCTGAGCTATAGCCCTATAGGCTTGGCCACGGTCCTTAACAAGATGCAGAGGTATGCCATCCAGTCAAGCCTTCCCAAAGGTGACTGTCATGTCCCGTGTGCTCCCCTTGGCCACCTGCTGGCCCTAGACACGTCCACCTAAAGTGCTAGAGTGATAGCCAATAACAGGTAAGATTTTTCCCAAAGAGGAAAAGTCGACCTAGACGGGCACACTCTCTATGAGTTGGACACCCTACAAGATGGGACATCCCATTTAAAAATAAATGGAGAGACCCATTTTTTAAATAAACAAAAAAAGGGGAATTGTTGGGACTATGTCTGCCAAGGGATAAAGATTTGACTGCTTACCACACCTTTAAGGACCGGGGCTAAACCAAGGGGTGTGGCTATGACGTAGCGTGAGAGGCTGAACCGCCTTGCTTGCTGATTGGTTAGTTCTAGGCCTATTTAATGTCAATGCTTGTTCAATAAAGCGAGTTCTTCGGACATCCCGTGCTATATACAAGACTCCCTAGATGTGGCGTGTTATCTGTTCAAACAGGCAGAGGTAAGGCATCTAGCGATTTCTGTCTTAAGCTCGCCCCGCCGGGTGAGTTGCAATTCTTCTTGCAGGCAGGAGGAATTCCCTTTAGGGCCCATAAAGGGAAGCAACTCAGAACCTGGCTCTATTCATAACTCGGACCCCGGCAATCCTATAACAAATTCCTCATAAAATTTTATTTCATTAAAAATATCCCCCAGTCTCATTACCCTAAAAATGGGTTTTTAAAAGTGAAGAAAGTCTTAATGCTTTCATCCTCAGAGAAAGTCTAGATTAACAACCAGGGTTCTGCATTCCTGAAAGTTTAA
This sequence comes from Tamias sibiricus, assembly GCA_025594165.1. Lineage (NCBI taxonomy): Eukaryota > Metazoa > Chordata > Mammalia > Rodentia > Sciuridae > Tamias > Tamias sibiricus. Next base: position 30,614,437 of record CM046665.1, read on the forward strand.
GATGGGTTACATTTTAATTCTGAAGTAGACCTACTTTAAATCTAGGGGAAAATCAATTCCTTAATAACCTCTTTGCCCCCCAAATTTAAGTAGTTACTTATTTCCAAGTAATAATTTGTCATTGCGTAGGGTACGCACCCAAATTTTAGAACTTTTGCTTTCATGAACAGATATTCACTGGTTTAAGAGTATTTTCATCCTCCTCCTGCTGACTTCAATCATGCACTTTTATACTTATTTGGCTTATATTCACATTTGACTTTTGGCATTTACAAAAACATCTCTTTCACTGGTTCTGAAAAATGTAATATTTTAAACTGTGTAGAATTTGTCCACAGTTGGCTACTTTATCATTCTGTGCTTATATGATTTTCTTGTAGTTAATGATGCATTTCCTTTCTGTTTACTGTGGCAAAAGAAAAGAAAAACCAATTCAGGCACATAATTCAATAAAACCTAGTTCATACGGCAGTCCTTTCTGCATTCTGAATCTATGATTAATAGCTATCTAATTCTTTCCTCCATTTTATAATTAATTTTTTTAATTTAACCATTAAAATTGCAATGCTTTACTAAGAAACAAAGAGAGGAAGAAAGAAAAAAAAACAGTAAAAAGAAGGAAAGGGAGAAAGGAAGTAAGGTTGGCTGCTTGGATGGCTGGCTAGCCCTTTAGGGCTATTACAAAACATAAAGCAAAAAAGGAAAAGGAAGAAGGCCAGTGGAGTGGAGTTTAGAAAATAAGAGAAGAATGAAGAGCATGAAGAATGGAATATGAAGAGAAACAAGAAAGAAAAAAGCAGGTAATCATAAAACTGAATGTCAAAGGGAATCAAGTGAGAGGAAATCGTGTCTCAATTGTGTTTTTTGGAAACCAAAATTATACCAACTAGCTTTTACAGTCCAGGTTTACTGGATATTTGGCAGCATCACTACATACAAGTTTATTTTATAATAAATTTTATGATCATGTATATTGAAAAACTGCACACATTCATATCACTTAAGAGTGCAATCAAGTCTCCAAAGTATTATCTTCAGCAAGCATTCTGATGGTAAAATTAGTTACATTTAATCATTATTAGAGTAAGAATTTCTCTACCATTGAAAATCTAAGTGAATGATTAAGTTGTAGTTGTAACATTGATCATCAGTAGATGTGATTTGGGGCAAGCTTTTTAATCAAATTGTGCCTCAGTATCCTCATCTGTGAAATGGCAATAATTACTAATGTCTGAGTGTGAGACATACAAGACATATGCTCTGCACATAATAAATCTTCATTAATAACTATCTATTCCTATTACATACAATCTTCTATATGGCTTATCTTGAAAGTTTAAAGAGGATATCTTTTGTGGGTTCCCCCAGAAGTCAGTCCTGCATTTGAGTCTTTATTTGAGAAGTGATCTAGGGAGGCGCAGGTAGGCCAGAGAGTTGAGACAAGGAAGAGAGGAAGCCAAAGCAGAGTGTGCAAATGAGCCATATCTAATGTGGGTAGCTGCAACTCAATCCACCTGGGATCTCAAAGGCACATCAGCACTTTCCTTAGAGTCACTCCACCCAAATGGCATTTTTTCAATGACTCCAATCTCATTGCTTGGGAAGATCTTAACTCTAGTATTCTTAGCTGGACTTGCAGCAGGAGAAGATCTTAACTCTTTAGTATTCTTAGTCTGCCCTTGCAGCAGGAGAAATTCCTAAGATAAAGAACTAATAGAAGCTTTGTAATAGGAAGACAAAAGTGTGTATTGAAACAATGAAGAGCCAAGAGGAAGAGGGCAGATCCCAGAATCAGTCAGATACATATATCCATATGATATGGAGAGTTTATGAGCATTAGTTATGCCTCTAATATACTTTGCATATGCCTACCATATAGTAAGGGTTCAACAAATGCCCACTTTGTTAGCAAAGTAAATTTACAAATGCCCAAACCCATGGCCAAAGTGTTTGGAGTTAGAGGAGACAGCAAGAGTTTGCAGATCAATGTACCCAATTTTACTGGAATAGAGATTACTGACTGAAGAGAAAGATTCAGTGTTTTCAATTACATTCTCCATTCCTACAGTTGTGCTACTTATTTGATTTTTTTTTCACTTTGGTGATAACCACTTAACTAATAGATCAAACTAGGATAGCAATACCCACTTAACCAACCACAGGGAAGAAGTGTGAGATTCACATAAGAGAGAAGTGAATGAGATACGGCAGAAGATGGGAATAATTTATAAGGGCACGGTTTGTAGAAATAGGAATAAAATATTAATTTTAAGTGATTCATATAAAAATGTGCCATCTCACACCAGCTGGGTTGTTTCACTGTAACATCATAGTGCAACACATGGCTCATATGTGTAATGTGATGCTGGTAGAAACCAAAATACTGTGCATCAGTTTTATGAAAAAAATAGCACATGCCACTGTGTATACTACACAATATTTGATAATGATAATACGTGACTGGTGTTACAGTTTAGACATGAGGTATCTCCCAAAGCTCATGTGTGAAACAATGCAAGATTTCTCAGAGGTGGAATGATTGGGTTATAAGAGCCTTAACCTAATCAGTGGATATGGATTAACTGGGTGGTAACTGTAGGCACCCTACTATGGCTGGAGGAGGTGGGTCACTGAGGGCTTGTCCTTTGGGTTATAATTTGTCTGTGGTGAGGAAGGGTATCAACTTCTTGGTGCCAAGTCCTGAGCTGCTTTCCACTACCACACATTTCTACCATGATGTTCTGCCTCACCTCGGGCCCAGAGCTATGGAGTTTGCCATCTATGGACTGAGACCTCTGTAGTTGTGAGGGCCAAAACAGCTTTTCCTTCTCGAATTGTTCTTGTCATTCATTTGGTCACAGTGGCGCAAAAAAAAAAAAAAAAAAAAAAAAAAAAGACTAAAACAATTGGTTTATGTATTTACTATACCATACTTTTTATTGGTATTTTAGAGTGTACTTCTACTTATAAAAAAGTGTTTACAGCAAAATAGTATGAGAGTTCTTCCATGGCAGACTCATGTACCATGTGTGTACTGTGTGGGTTTTTTTTGCATCCTTTTCCCGTTGTGCCTGGTTTAAGCTCATCATTTTGTTCATAATGTCCTTAGAAGCAACAGACTACATGTATATATGCCACATATCTTATGTATGTGATAGGCAATACCATGTAGGCTTGTGTAAGTATACTCTGTGATGATCACACCACAAGGAAATTGCCTAACAATGCATTTCTCAGAATGTATCCCTGTGGCTAAGCAATGCGTGACTGTAATTTGATAGGATGGGAAACATTTTTCAGGATTTAAATACATAGATTTGCTCCCTGGGAGCCATCACCTAATGCTAGCAATAATTATGGACCTTGTGTTTAAACATTAATGACAGTAAACATCTCGGCATGGAGCTCCCAGTGCTGTCAGTTTCTTTTTCATTCTATTATTTTATCAAGATTGGAACAGTCACTCCAACAAGAGGGGTAGTCAAGGAGTCATATTTGATGGGCAGTAATGGAGTAGAGTAAGCCATTCTCTGTAGCTCTCTTAGTTTTGTCTGCTATTCCAAAATACCAGTAGATTCATTGTCTGGTGGACCTATTTCCTGGTTCACAGATAGCACCTCCTAGGTGTGTCATCACATGTGGAAAGGGCAGAGGAGCTCTCTGAGCCCTCTTTTATATTGGCCCTAGTCTCATTTCTGGGGACTTTATGAGCCAGTACCTAATCAATGTCCCACCTTCAAATATAATCATTTTTATGATCAGGTTTCAATACATAAATTTGAGAAAGGCATGTTCAGACCCCAGCAATAGGGAAACACCTTCTTGGAAATATCAGCAATTGAACATCTCATATCAAATAAACTAGTTTTTATTGTGTCTTGGCCTCAGCATTCTGGAGGTGAAGTATGTGGTGGGGTACAAGTGATGCCACTCATCTGCAGTCCTCTATGAGGCAGGGTCATGTAAGGACAAACTCCCTGTACTAAGGAGTCAGATTGAGGGGGCTGGTGCTAAGCATAAGTGCCCCATTGCCTGCTTTACTCACTTGTCCCAGGCGTGAGCCACCACGCCCGGCTTCACTTGTCATTTTTTTCACCTGTAAATAGCAGTAAAAAATGTCTGTTTTGACTGCCCTACTGGGAAGTGAGTAGAATCAAAAACTCGTTGTTCTGAGGAGACACTATCTCTTCTCTCTTTGTTCACAGCTTCCTCATACTGGGCATGATAAACCCAGCCAGCACTTCAGCAACGTATGTGACAAGGCTTTTAACACTGTGTCATAGTATAGGAAGATAAGATGTAACTAAATCATGTTACATCTTATCCTTTAATTGTTCTTTCAGTTTTTCTTTATCCTTTTCTATTTCCAATTATCCTCTAAATTCATGTCAATTTCTATGTCATGAAAAATGTCAGATTAACTGAGAAACTTTCAAAAAATGCAAATTATGTAAAATACTCAACTATAGGGAAGTGAATAAGCAAATAATTATCTGTTCCTCCTACAAGGGTCAATGAAGACAGATATATATATATATCTTTCCCAGCCTTCTGAGAAGCTGAATGTTGCCACATGACCAAATTTGGGCTATGAGGATGGAAAGAGATGCATGTGACTTCCAGATCAGCTCTTCAAAAAAGAATCTCCTTGCACTAGAATTTTCTTTTTCCTTTCCTACTAGCTGAGACATCATGACAATGTGAATTGTCACCTTAGAGCCAGTGGCAGAGCAACGCGTTGAGAATCGCAGAACCACCCAGGCACAGAGCATCTCCAGGTATTCTCCCTGCCTGAGCCAGTTTCCATCCACAAAAGAAATAAACAGATTCTGTTTAAGCAACTAAATGTTTATTTTTCTATTAAAATATATTAATTTATTCACTAACAATATAACATGATATCTGTCATTTCTTACAAAATCAAACAAAACTTAATAAATTAATATTTACAAGAAAGGCCACACTTAACAATAATAAAATTACTCAGTGAACCCAACCTATGCCTAGTCCCACACTTGATGGCAGAACTGCTATAGTAATGAAAAGTAATGCTTGCTTTCATGGAGCTTCAATTCTAAATCACAACAGACATTTTTAAACTCAAAACATTAAATAAATAACTCTAAGTTCTATTGCTAGGAAAGGAAATCTCAAATTATTGTAGGAGTAAACAATAAGGAAATGAGTCTTCTTAATCTTCCCTTTCCATTTTCTTCACATTTCTGCTAAATTATCACCTTGTCAGAGGTTTTGTTTTTCCTTATCAATTATTACATCCATTTCTTCACTGGGCTTAAGCAAACTACTTCTTATCAATTTTATATAATACTCCTTTTTCCTTCCAATAAAATTATCTCTTGTATCTAAACTACTTTGAGTGAGTTTATACTTTTGGAACCAAATGCTTCCTAAGTAAATCAGGGAAGTAGACTTTGTAATGCATATTAGTAATATTTATTTGATTCAAATTACCTCTATCTTATAAAACATGGGTTTGGTTTGGTTTGGTTTGGTTCGTTTTCAGTGTTGGGATTTAACCTAGGGCACGCTAGGGAAGCAATCCACCAAATCCCCCTAGCCCAAGAACATGTGTTCTTTACACAACATCTGAAATTATTTTTATTTTAAAATGAGTTGTGAAATGCCATTTTGAGCTTGAACAATTCTAAGGAAAATAATCTAAAATTGTATTCCAGCAAGTTTCTTCACAAAAATATAATTTGCTCAGCAAATTATGGTTTCTGAAGGTCTTTCATATACTCTAGAGCAAAATGGGAAATTACATCATACTGTAGAAACCAAAACTGTCTTCTCTGTGTATGCTCTCAAGTGTATAAATACAGCCATACCTCATAAATTTTCCAATTAATTGCTTAGGTGCTCACACAACCAATCAGAAATCCAAAATCTTCAAGATGTATTGTGAAGCCTAAAATTTCATGTGCTGCCTTGACGCCTTTGAGTCTCACTGCACCCTAACTGCAAGTTATCCGGCTCATGCTATACTCCATCCAGTCTTCAATCTATAAGGAGCCCCTTCCCTGCCAGCCTAAGAAAATACTCAAACAAATCACATGCTCCTGCAAGAACCTGGGAACACTTCACCCTCTTAGTACTAGGTACTATGCAGCCTACCTCCCACAGCAGCTACCTGTTCATGTTGTGCCCATGTGGTCTTGCACAGTGAAGGACTACTACTGGGAGTAGGGGATCCCTCCTTCATCAACAGCCTGAAAAAGGGATAATCAAAATTCCAACTGAGGGAATACAAAAACAATTGAAAGCCTCAGGGACTGAATCCAAAAGTAGAGCAAAGAACTCAAATAGGATCAGTTCACTGCTGCTCCTACTTCTTCCTGCCCCACAGCGCCACTGCTGGTGAGAAACAAATGCAGGACAAATGGTTGGTGCCATTCACCTAGGGATATTGCAGTGGCCTCCATTAGGATCATGATTACAGCTCTGTTTGCTCACATTCACTTCCCATGTGTTGCAATGAAGTCTCTCAATGTTGTCTATCTTTTAAAAGGGTCTTTAACTCAAGCTTGTGCCAAAAGCAATCATCTTCTAACAAATGTTAATCCTTTTTATGGGTCTAGATTTCCTATCCTAAAAGTCATTTAGTTTCTGGGATTAAATACTGTCTGTACTGCTAGTTATAATCCTAACCTTTTGGTTTTCCTTCCAACAAACTCTCTTAGACTCTGAAGTACTAAAGTTAAAATATCAGTTCCTTTCCCTCAGATGCCCTGAATGCCTCATGAAAATGTATTAAGTCTATCCAGTTGCTACTTCTATCTCCATCCAGTAGCTTTTGCTTAATCATTCCATATTTAAACAAGCTCAAAGTCAAAGGGGCCCAGTTATCTCACGTTTGCACAGCTAAATGTCTGGTCCATCTCACTTCTACCTAGATCATTGTGAGTTTACTCCATGGACTAAAGGAAAAACAGAAATGTAGACTGACGTACCCTATTAGATACAGATAACAAGAGGGAGTATTGCATGTGGTGAAGACATATTATCTGTGCTCTGGACCAGAACATTCCAAAAGATATAGAATGCCAGCCACAGATTTAGTTTAACTTTAAATTAAAGTAGGTATATTTTCCAAAAGATAAACATAAATAGTTACAATTAATTTTAATATTAAAACTTAATAACCCAATTTATATTAAAAATGATTGTTTTGTTATATAACCTACAGTTAAAGGTTCTTTATTCACATGAAGTCTTCAAAACTTCAGCATCTATTTTGCACTTACAACATATCTTCACCTGGACCAGCTTCATTTTAAGAGCTCAGGCATGCATATTGCACAGTACAAATCTACAGAGAATATGCCAGAATTCTTATCTTGGGTCCATATTGTGCTGGCAATATCACCATTAGCAAATTACCAAAATTTTCTGTGTTTAATTTCTTTACATTTGAAGTAAGTATGATAATAATTGTTCCTAGCTCAAATGGTTTTTATTGTGTCCAAATGAGTTGGTATTTACGAGGATCAACGTGCCTAAAATCCCAGTGACTACAGAAGCTGAGACAGAAGAATATCAATTTCAAGGTTAGCCTTATCAATTTAACAAGACCCACAGCAACTCAGAGAAACTGTGTTTTAAAATAAATAAATAAATAAAAAGTGCTGAGGATGAGGGTATAGCTCAGTAGCAAAGTACCCTGGGTTCAATCACCAGTACCTCCCCGCACAATAGAGCACAGTACAGGCATACCAAAACTTATTAAGAATTAGTTAATGTTCTTAAGTGTAGCCATAACAACAGCCTGTTTTGTTTTGTTTTGTTTCCTTTCCAAATCTATTTTATTTCCACCATTATGTGCTGGCTAGAATGGATTGATTTTTCGTTAGCATGGAGGAAGTTGCAGATCACTGGGGCAGTTTCCTTTTGATGTATCAAATTTTCCAACTAACCAGATTTTAATTAAGAATCAGATGAAGTCACTCTGATTTGTTTCCTTCTATTTCCTTTTTCCCTCTTTGACTTTCTCATGATGACTTTCTTATCCATCATCTTTTTTTTTATTTTTTAGTTATAGATTGACACAATATCTTTATTTTATGTGGTGCTGAGGATCGAACCCAGTGTCTCACATATACTAGGTAAGTGCTCTACCACTGAGCCACAACCCTAGCCCTTACCCATCTTTTGTTCCTCTCCTCACTGTTTCTCTACCACTTAATTATATGAACTTTGTCAAATTACCTGATCTCTTTGAAACTAAGTTTCCTTTACTGTAAAATTGAGATCAAGAAACCTTCCTCTTGGAGTTTCTGTGATATTCAGTGATGCTAAATAGTAAAATACTTACACAATGATGGTCTTTTGTGTAGGAATTTAAAATAAATTTAAATCTGTCTCCTGCATTATATTCTTTTCCATTCTTTTAAGTACCTTGTTATACAATTATAAGAAGTGCTCATATAAAAATGAGGACAATAGGAACATTTTCAGGTAAATTGCTTTGCAACTTTATTGCATCTCCTGTATTGACAAATGTAGACACTCACATACACAGACACCCACACAGAGACAGACACATATGCATGCACAATCACAGAACAGATTGTCAAGGAAACTTTGATTTGACAATAGAGGCAACTATAGAAATTATCAAATCAAAGTCTCTACCTTCTTTGGCAGAAAAGCTTGAGAGAATTCTAAAGAGATGGTCAATTCTGAGGTCATATTGCTATTATTGATATGGTTAAAAACAGAAAATCAAACTGTTAACAATTCATTCTTTTTTGTTTTGGTATCAGGGATTGGACTCAGAGGTGCTTAACCGCTGAGCCACATCTTTAGACCTTTTTTGTATTTTATTTAGAAGCAGGATCTCACTGAGTTGCTTAGGGCCTCACTGAGTTGCTGAGACTGGTTTACAGTCCGGTGTTAATTCCATTCACAGCCTATTACATGGCCCCAGGGAGAAAAGAGGTAAGAATCTTCCTCATTGGGTCACACTAACCATGTGACATTCATGGTGGCGTTAGCTTCTAATAAACATTTAACTTGGGACTTTTTATTTCAAATATTATTATAGACTGAATAAGAAAGAAGTATAGAAAGGAACAAATGTGAAAAACTAAACTTTTTCTAACTAAAAAATGTCAATTTGGTATATATGTATATATATATATTAAGTGAGCTCTTGGGAAAAATCTTTTTTTTTTTTTTTTTTATAAAGAAGTAATCCTATTTTTATTTTTTAAACCAAGTTTTCCCTGCTCATTGTAAAAATTGAAAAAGATGAAAAGTAGAATCAAAAAGTATCACCAAACCCTAACATTCTGAGATGAGGTACATTTTTTCCATATATATATTCTTATCCATATAGAATATTTTGTTTATATATACATTTTGGCATATATAGATGTATTTATTTATATATGTATAATATATATTTAAAATTGTTTACATAATTGAAATTATATGCTTCTGAACAAATGAATACTTTTATGTTTTTGCTTTTTGGTTTTATATATATATATATTTTTATTATTTATTTACTTATTCATCATGCACAAGTATAGTATCTTTTTTACATACAACTGCTTGTATACAAAGTATATAAGTACCATTCAGATCTTCAATCATGCATTTAGGATAATGATATCCATCTCATTCAACCACCAATTTTTTTCCAACCCCCCCTTACTCCCTCCCTCCCCTCTCTTTCCGTTGACCATTCTAGTGTTCCTCTGATCCTATGTACCCCCTTCCAACAACACTGTGAACCAGCCTCCTTATATCAGAGAAAACATTCAGTATTTGGATTTTTGAGATTGACTAATTTCACTTAGCATTATATTCTCCAACTTCATCCATTTACCTGCAAATGCCATTATTTTATTCTCTCTTATTGCTGAGTAAAATTCCATTTTGTATATATACCATATTTTCTTTATCCACTCATCTACTGAGGGACATCTAGGTTGGTTCCATAACCTAGCTATTGTGAATTGTGCTGCTATAAACATTGAAGTGGCTGTGTCACTGTAATATGCTGTTTTTAAGTCTTTTGGGAATAGACCCAGGAGTGGGATGGCTGGGTCATAGGGTGGTTCCATTCCCATTTTCCCAAGAAATCTCCATACTGCTTTCCATAGCAGTTGCACCATTTTGCAGTCCCACCAGCAATGTATGCTAATTGCAGACAGTTTTGTTTTCAATGTCTGAAAATGTTAATAGAACAATTAAATATATAGTAGCTGTGATTTTTACAATGTACTGTGCATTAGTCAACTAGTTATTAGTTCTCCCTCTATGATTTATTATGTTATGCATTTAGTAAAAACAATGAAAAATTCAGAAGGTATTTCTACTACAGATTTGAATATAAAATGAAAATTCATAGAAATTAATTTTCATTTTTTTAAACTTTTTATTTGTTCTAATTAGTTACATATGACGTTAGAATGCACTTTGGCACATCATACATAAATGGAGTATAATTTCTCATTCTTCTGGTTGTACGTGATGTAGAAGCACACCGCTGTGTAGTCATATATGTACATAAGGTAATAATGTCTGATTCATTCTACTATCCTTCCTAACTCCAGGCCCCTCCCTTCTCTTCACTTTCCTCTACCCCTCTACCTAATCCAAAGTAACTCTATTCTTCCCTACGCCCTCTCCCCGCTTATTGTGAATTAACATCTTCCTATCAGAGAAAACATGGGACTTTGGTCTTTGGGGATTGGTTTATTTCACTTAGCATGATATTCTCCAGTTCCATCTATTTACCTGCAAAGGCCATAATTTCATTCTTCTTTAAGGCTGAATAATATTCCATTGTGTATGTATATCACATTTTCTTTATTGATTCATCTGTTGAAAGACACATAGGTTAGTTCCATAGTTTAGCTATTGTGAGTTGAGCTGCTATAAATATTGATGTGGTTGCATTTCAACCACAAGTCACCTCGTCTGTACATAATGAGGTCTTCCCTTGAAAATTGCATAGCACATTTTTAAGTACAGAAAAAAATGTGTCTTCAAAATTGTTGATATAAAGTATCTATATGTTGTTATTAAAACTTATTAAGGTAATTAATGATTGAATTGGATGATTCTGTGTTTAAGATGGCTATGTTATTTTTGCCATTTGATTCGTTGCTTGATCCTGATTCTATTTAGAGTGACATGAACTTTCTCTTCTAACCTTTTATTTCAGAATTAAATTAAGATGGAAGTATTTATCCTTAAGGCAAATTAATATTGCAGAAGACATATAACTTTGCTGAATAATATTAATATTATGAAGATATATGTGTGTCATAAACAACTTACACTAATATAAAACATTTAAAACTTCTATTATGTTAAATCATTCTTAATGAGTCTATCAAATTTAGAAATTGCTACAGTTAACAATTATTACAACAGTCATATACATGTATTTTTTGGCTCATATATTTAATTTATTAGACAAAGAATTCTCATCAGCTAAAGTCATATATTTCTCATATACACATACACACACATTGCAAACCACAATAAAATCAGAGAATAGAAATGTGTCATTATTCCAAATCATTCTGTTTAACAGGAAATATTTTCTAAATGTATGAGCATGTAAATTAAAATGCCATATCTTACCAAAACTGAGTATTTTTATCAATGAAAAGAAATAATAGCAAGTTGTCAGTTGGTCAGCATTCACTCACACATGAATTCTACAGTTGAAAAGTATGGTATGCAAAGTTTTAAAAATTCACTAGAGGGGATCAACAGTAGATTTGAGATGGCAGAAGAAAGAATCAGCAAACTGAAAGGTAGATTGATGGAGCTGATGCAATGTGAATGTCAGTCACTAAACAGAAGGAAGAAAAATGAACAGAGTGCAGAGAAATGTGTCACAGCATTAAGCACACCAACATGAAAGGAAAGTAATAACCAGAAGGAAAGGAGAGAAAAGGAGAGGAAAAGAAAAACATGTGAAGAATAATGCTAAAAACCTCCCTTATTGGCTGAAACCATTCATCTACACATTTGAGAATCCCAGTGAACCATATGGAGGATAAATACAGAGACTCATCCCAGACATATTGTAGCTAGAAAGGTTGAAAGCAAGATGTAAAAAGATAACTTTATAATCTGTAAGAGAAAAGGATAATCCATCACTTAAAATTGCACCCAAATAAACTTAACAGCTGACTTCTCATTGGTAATAATAGACAGCCGAAGCCAGTAGGCTGACATATTCAAATGCTGAGAGTACAAT